>QFDD01013249.1:0-10535 GCA_006871305.1 Vachellia collinsii
AGGTGCGCTCCTACAGATCTTAGAATTTGACTTCGGCCTATCTGCATTATTATTTCTATTATTGGATGCCTTTGATCCACTTCTACTGGTGGTTGGAGTCTTCAAAGGCAATCTCTTGTCCGCACAAAACTCAACTCTATCTGTTGTCTCCTTTGCTAGTGGAAGAGCCAAATCAATAGAAGGAAACATTGGCTCAAAAAAGGTAAAAACATCTTCATCCTGCAATAATCAGTGTTAAAATGTAGTTGCTACATTCTATTTGCTAAAGACAAACAAGTCATTTTATCAGCTATAGGACAGTGAAGACTGATCAGTCAGTCAAATTCTCTCCGTCACCCACTTCTCAGAGAAAATATTAAAGTATACTCCCTCCAGTCATATGTATAAACTATAAATATCTGAATTACAGGGCAAAAAAGTTGGTTTAAATTGGTTAAAGATTATAAATACGTAAGAAATACAATTTATTTCCTCTAAATATACCCTTATGTATGAAGAGGGCAAGGGGGGAAAGAAATGAAAGAGAATGAATAGGATAAACAAATGAAAGATATATAATTAATTAAGGGTAAAAATAAAAAAGGTGAACTAAATTTTCAAACGAGTTATAAGTGCAACTTGTAAAGGGACCGATCCTATCCCAAAAACTATAAACTTGTATTTAAGACAGAAGAAAGTAATATATTCCATAATTTTATTAAATAGAAGTCCCAGGAAATCATCTTTGTAGCACATATGAACTGAATTTCTCATATAAGTTATTAAGTAGAATAGCAACGAGCAGCGGCGCAACTAGTCAAACGAGAATAGCAACTGGCAAGATCATGTAAATAATTCACAAAAGACTAGAAATCTAAATCACCTTTGCCAGAAAATGTCCTACACATAGGACATAATCAAATGGTGATGTCATGGATTTACAGTGTGCTATGTGACCTAGGATGCGGTCCATGGCTGCTCCCTGACAAAACAGATAATGGTGAAGCAAACACTCACATCAGCATAAAAAATTCAGTTGACCAGAGAACAACGAAATGTCAAATATTATGAGAAAGGTTTCACCTTTGTCGTACCAACAGAGCGCACTTCAACAGTTCGGCTACCATGAATCACATCAACTGGTGCGTAAGAGATTGGACCTGTCAAGAGATGCTGCAGCAAGTCCCTTGCTTGAAGTTTTCCAAATTCAATGTCTGCAATTTATTAGAATATAAGAGTCCACATCTATTAATTAAATAAAGGATTGAATGTATGTATATAATGTTCAGGCACGTCCTCTTAAATTCGCTAAAGTTATTTTAATAGAAAGATAAATTTAATACATACCTATATCTAAAAAATCTAATACAATTGTAAGGAGGGATAAAAAACTAAAGTGACTAAGGAAAATAACTAAAATGCCTCCAGGAAGATAACTCAAGCACCTGCATACTTGTAATTCCACACAATTGATGTTTCCCGTTCTTCGAAATGTGAAAGGGGCGTTCTTTCGGTGAAGTACTCAATAACATGCTGGAAAATCACAGGATCAGGGTTGTACATTGGAATTTTGAGAACATGAAGGAAAAGGACAATAATTGAAACTAAATGCACCTTCACACTGTCAAGCCATTCCATTTTCAGAAGCTCTGGCATTGTTGACATCCATTTTCCTTTTGCAGGGTGTATAAACATCCCATTCTCTGCGGCCAACCACAGGTCATACTCCCTAAAATTCTGAAATAATGGTAAGTTAAAAAGGCAAAAAAGTAGTTCATAAAGATTGAGGAATATAAAAAAAAAAATGTGTGCAATTTACCTCCTCTAAGACCATCCTATCACTTCCACTAAGAATAACAATTGTGGTCTTTGGGTCGCTGCATAGTTCTGTCAATGGCTGTTCTAATTCTGGATGCATCTTAAGTTCCATTTCCTTAATCTGAGCACCTCTTTTCTCCACGGGTTCAGTTAAACATCCATTGAATCCCTGTTGTGTGCATCACCAAAATAGAGAAGATACATACATGGATACACACAAACATGCATGCGTCCACACGTTCACAACTTCACATGCATATATGCATGTGCATGTGCATGTGCATGTGCGCAGACAAACACACATAAATATAATTCAGATGTATACATTCATGATTTCTTAGTAGTGGAAAATGGTTAGCAAACTAAAAACATCAAGTTTTTCAATGATGATGGTTCTGCTCTGAAGGTGGCAAAATAAGAGAAAGCTGAATATGAAACCCATTACTGAAAGAAACTCTACTTATAACATGAGCCATTCAGTCTCGCAACATGTACAGATAAGTATACAAGCGTACATGAACATCTGACATAAAATATTCATAGATTCCACATAGATCATTCTAGCAGGAGACCTGTTGATTCTCTTTTCTAGCTTTAACATGCTTAGTTGCTCACTTTTAGAAATGTTGATGCTGTTCGTGTTAAAGACTTCCATATTTTTACATTAAGGTATCGTAGCTCTTCTGTCACTGCTTGCTTCTATAACATAGAACATTTTTCTGAATACAATAACTCTTTTAGTTGTTACTACATGAGGCAGCAACATGTTACGTTACTTCAAAGGAAACAATCAAGTTGGTTGCCAGCAGGAAACTCTAAGAAAGGAATTAAAGTCAAGGAAGAAAAAAAATGCTGAATTTTCTATTTTGATGGAGAAATATTTAAGAATCATAGGCCTTGAGATCAGATGGTGTACCAAAATGATCAATCGGTTAGTTGACTGCAGATAACGTTCCACCACATCCTTAGTTGGAAATGTGGCTGGGTCTTGTCTTGCCCTTTGTCGTTGCTCAAAGACAGTTTGGTTTAGTTCACTGAAAGGTATTCAAAAGACATGTTACTTCACAGCGGAATTAATCTATAATAAAATTCCAAGCAAGAGTTCTATTTTTTCATATGAAAACTCCATACGCATCACTTGATTTCACTACTACTAAATATACAATGGGTAGAGGAGCATGCATGAAGTGAAATGAAAATTTAAGAATACTACCAAAATTATGGTTCAGAATCTAAACCTGAAACAGTCAAGTAAATAGCTATGCATTCAATCAGTACGCTCCACGAAGTTGCCTCTCACATCTTCTTAAACTTAAGTTCCAACGCATCAAAATAGGTACTCCTTAGGTCCTTAACATATGATTTATTTAACTAATTTGCTTATATTAAAGAAGTTAGTTAAGTTAGTTAATTATAATAAATATGATATGTTTTTCCTAAAGTACTCTTGCTCATCAATTACTATGGCAGACTGATTTTTGACTTCAACCACTAATTGTTGACGAGAAGAACCCACCACCTTGAGATTGAAAAGATATTTTTTCTCTGTATGCATGTCGTATTAATGAATTGCTCTATCATAGCAACCATTACTCACTTTACCTGATACCTGGGTGCATGATTAAACTATTGTTGAGATGAGACCATTAATAGAAGGTAGCTAGGGAAAAAGATGATAAAAGTAAGAAATATGTCCAAAACTAACTCCTCAATTAGGTCCTACATTTAAGACTAGATGAGTATTTAGATTACTATTCTATGATATAAAATGGATACCTTACAAGAGTTTCTGCCCATTGCTGAGCAGTGTGGGTTTTTACATGTAAAAAGTTGTGTGAATGCCGCTTCTCCCTTTCCTCTGATGGCATGTTCAGAGCCTGGTCAATAGCAGCAGCAACTTCTGTGACGTTCCAAGGGTTAACCAGAATTGCACCAGCACTTAGAGATTGTGCAGCACCAGCAAACTACAGGGAATATAACAAGCTTAATGTGTCAGATCAACAGTAGATACATCTAGGTATGTCAATGAGATGTGTAAAAGATAATTTACTGGACCAAATAGATGTTCTGATCAATCAAGATGAAGGTTAATAATCCAACATCATAACAGCAACAAAAATAAACAAAATGTCATTATCTATAAACTATCAACAAACAGTGCCTGTTAGGAGGCTTATACGTGGCATGGCTGATAGGGAATTATAAACTCCAGTTTAAGTAGGAAACTCTCGTTTAGAGACATCTTAATTTATTTTTTGACTTCTGACTTTTATTTTACTTTTCCCCCTATATTTTGGGTTCATTATATATAGTAGAATAGTATAACGAGTTTTTAAGACAAGTCAGACCTATTGAGGATCATTTTCTCTCCCAATTTTTTCCTTCTTCCTTTTTCCTGTCTCCCCCCACCCCCTTTCACATTTCTTTCCATATTCTCTCCCAGATTTGAAACGCCTGTCAAATGTTTCAGGACAACAATGGCTGCTGCTCAAATTAGTCATGATGCATGTAAAGAACAAGAGTACACAGGGATGGATTTAAGATATAATGATAGTTGGAAGATTATAGTCAGGAGTCCTAGCAAATTTGAAATTTCTATCTTTCAACGTCTGATAGCTTTAGGTAACGAAGAATAAAATAATTCAAAATCAACATAACCTGAGTTGAGAAATTAAATTCCAGAATAAATACACAGAGAGGTTTATGTAATTACTTCACTAAGAATGAGTACCCCCTTCTTTTCCTTCTGGCATGCCACATATTCGTAACTGACAAGATTCATCCCATCCCTCAAAGATGTGACAAGGGCTACATCTGGTTAAGAATTACAAGAGGCAAGTGATGCAACATTAGAAGAGAAGTTACAATAAAAAACAATGGAAGTCAGAAATAAAATAAAAGTAAAAAATCAACACACAAACATGACACCAACACATACTAATGAAACTCACTGAAAAGAGCTACATCAGAAAGCAATCAGACTTTTAGGCCATAAGGTAACTTGTATCACTACGCAAGCTAGGTGCCAGAGAAGCAAATCTGAAGTGTAACTTCTCCATGGAATTTCTAAAACTTTTAAAAGATCTCCATTCTACCTAATATATCCACATACAGGGAAAGGGAAACTAGATTTTCTGGCAAAGATTAAAAATAAAAACTGATATTTCTATAATGGCCAGTTTGATTTTATAAAACATAGCATTGAAATATATGCCCAAAAGAAAGTTTTGAAAACAGAGAATCCCATTTTAAAAGAAGCAAAATATTAATTTCACACGGACAGATGGTTAATTGACCATTTGAAAAGAGACGAGAGTCAGAAGAAATCGTAGTTCAGGATAGACAAATCACAAAGGTGGTGAGAGCTAAACCAAAGGATCATCGACTGGGAAACTTAGTTTAAACAAAATACACTGATATTACAGAAAGTTTACCGGTTACAGCATACAAAGCACATAGTTTATGAAAATCAAGAGAGCGATCCTGTAGACAGAACAAATGCATCAGATTACCTGGCATCTTTCTTTAATAAGCTTTAGATCAATAATAGCAGCTGCTAACCAACGAATGATGCATTATGGTAAAAGTTTCTTGTATCACAAATCAAACTGATTTAAAATTAAAAACTCCTAATAATGAATAAATCCTCTACCATTAATCATTCTTGGATTCATTAATTAATTTAGAATAAAAGAGGGAGGTGGCGTTTTTAAATAAAAATTAAAACATGAGGCAAAAATGGAACGTTGTAATCAGTCCTACCAGTGATTGATGACCAGTCCATTTGGAGGATGTTATCATGTTTCTAGTCAATAATTGGATGCTACATCTGTTAGAAGTGTAATATCTTACACAATCTAAAAAGTATTGCTATCCTTGTATCAAATAAGAGTTAGGAAGCATGAACTGAACCTGCCTAATATATGATTTAGAAGCTTGTCTAAGTGTTCTAGAAAGCCCAATGCATAATTGTTAGGCCTTCTAATGGTGTAGAAGTAGTTGACTCTGATATCAATACTTAATAACAGACATAGTTGTCAAGAGAATTAGTTAGTTAGTCAGGGTTCAGCTCTTGCAGAGCCATGTAACAGAGTAAGGAAGGGTGTGATGACAGCTGATGAGCTCAGTTTCCTTAGTTATCTATCTAATATCTATTCTACTATCATTCTATTCCCTTTTATTCTATCCACCATTGATTAAACCCAGAGATTTCCATATGATTGCTCAACAAAAGTTATATAATAACCAATTATTACCATCATTACTTTTACTTATCAACAAAAGGTATTTATGTGAAAAAATCATATTGTTTTACTATAATCGCTAATTATTCAATCTCACTTATTCTGCGGATAGAAACCCCTTACACAAACCTGATCTGATCTTAAATATTCAATTAGTCCTTTAAAATATGAAGACTAGTGTACTTGGAAATTTAAGAACTCAAACGGGGCTGTTTTGTAACAATGTGACATTAACTAACTGAGCTGTTTAATGATACATCATATAAATACCAGGTTCATGTCCTACATACAAAAGGTCCAGCATATCATCTCTAGTTTACAAAACTTTTTCAGCCTATCTTGGGAAGAAATTGAGCAAGCAAAAAAAATCTATTAAACTTAGTAAGACGAGAATGCTTTTGCCTTCTTATTTGAAAAATGAAAATAAAAACCATGCAATTTAACCAAGAGGGGAATAGAAGTGAAAATAACATGGTAAAATAAAGAATCAATCACAACTGATTTATGTTGACACAATTTTTTGAAGACAAATAATTATGCAATTTAGGAAACTTTCAAGTTAATAGTTAAATTATCTAAATTTTTGGAAAGATTGACTGTGCTGAAACAAGATAAGATTATCATTCTTAAGACTGCACCAGGTGAACTACAGGAACAGCAGTCAGTGTTCCAAATCTTCCATTAATGCGACCAACAATTTCATGAACCTGGCTTGTAAGCTTTTGATCTGTGAAAATGGAAGAAATAAGTCAACTATCAAAATCCAAAAAGCATAAATAATACAAGAAGACAGATATAACAAGATTCGAGATCTCCAGTAACTCAAGATCCACAACAAAAATGATGATGATACTTTGAAGTTTGATCAGAATAATTCAATGTAAACCCAATGTTCAAGAAGTATTTTTTTTTCATATACTTTTGTCTCTCAGGAACAAAAAGAGTGCTAAAAAATGGGGGATATAACTGAATCTACAGTAATATACTACAAATAGTCCAGCTTCAATGAGAAAAAACTGCTCATTCAGACTTCACTGGGATTCTTAATATATAGTAATGATAAGTTAATGATTTATAGAGGTTATGAAAAATAGTACGATTTCATACTTGTAAAATGATTACATTTATGACCGATGCTATGACTCTTCAGAAAATAAATTTATAATGCATGTTATCCACACTACAAAAATGAAATTTCCAACTGCTACTTTCATCTAACAGTAACGATTACATACAATTACATTCCACCACATTAGTAATATATACCTGCAATCAACTAAGTTGACAGAGTATAGCACCATACTCATTTCAGTATGTGAACTGCAACTTAGTTTTTGTTTCAAACTCATCAAAAAGGTGTCTACTTAGTTCCAAAAGGAAATTATAATTTCATGTTTGAAGACAGCATTGGAAGATACTCATAGATTCCACTTCAAGAAGTGAGCAAATATCATAGCAGAAGCCCATTTTGAATAATGTTATACTGTAGAAGCCACAAGAACATAACAAAGTAATGTAATTATCATACATTCAAGAACATCTGTTCTAGTTGGCACAGCAATTTGAATCAAAACTACTTTATCATGCCAATAGGCATTCTCTTCCAGAAATTTTTCAAAAGCCAGAATTTTCTGAGGAATTCCCTTAATCATATCAAGACGATCAACGCCTAACATTACCTGAAATGCCAGAAAAATGTTAATTAACAAATCATGTCAAACATGTAAACCAGATGGAAAAAATAGAAAAGAAAATATATCGATATGTCACACCACTCATTTATACATAAAGAAACATAAACTAAACAGTGGCTTTGTCAATACAAATATTATTGAAAGCTATTGACACAAAAGTAAAAGGTACACCTTTCTGCCTTTAAATCTGTCTTCGAATTCTTTGATGCTATTCTTAACTTGAGGAAGCTCAAGTGCACGTATGAATCGATCTGAATCTATCCCAATCGGAAACTAACATTCAAGGGCAAAAGAAGCAAATAAGTGGTTCTGAATTAAAAATCATCATTATAATATGTCAAAACTAACGCAAATTGTTAAAGTTGCTTTTCCCTGTTCTTATTTTCCTTTTTACAGGTAAAGCCTGAAGTGAAAAGTTTAACAAGTTATGCAAAATAACTAGGCATAGCAATGAGCACAATTGATCACATACTGCAGTAACTCGAGTCAACCTCCCTTGATCTTCAATTCCTTTAGGTGTACCCTCAAGCCCAAGAATACGAGTGCAAGCACTGACAAAGTGCCGTGCATAATCATAGGTGTGAAAACTGTTCAAAAAAGTGCACATGTACATGTAAGAAACAAAAGAAAGGAAAGGCTGAAAAATATTTAAAAAAAACACACGTACAGCTTAAAGGGAGGAAGCTCTTAAGAAGTCAATTATGGGTAAACATGGATCGAAGGGTTCAAAGTAAACAAAAATGAAAACAAGAGAAAATGTTAAACAAAGAAATTATGCATCATTTGCAAAGTTCAAAGTTAATGAGAAAAGGGCAGAGTTCGATACAAAGCATTTGATCTCCAAAATGCTCAAAGGGTCTCATCATTAAGTACAGAATAAGAGGGATAGCAGTAATTTTTTTTAAAAAAATAATTATCCCTAACTGAAGGTTGAAACTTACGCAACTAAATCAGCTGCAATAACAGAATGCAGAAGCTCTGATCGAGATGGAAGCATTCTATGAATTTCTGAAGATGGAAACGGTGTGTGGAGAAACCAGCCAACTTTCATGTTTGTGTCATGAACCTTTAAGAATTTTGGAAGAAACATGAGATGGTAATCATGGCACCAAACAACATCACCCTCCTGATAGTGTTCTTTCACGACATTGGCAAACATTTGATTTGCTTTCATATATGCCTCAAACTGAGATTGGAAATTCCTTGTGGTGGCAAGGCGATCTTCTTGTGGAAGTCCAAGGTAATGAAAAAGGGGCCACAAGATGTTATTGCAGTAACCATTATAATATTGATCAACAATCTCTTCATCAAGAATTACCGGAATGCACCTCTGCAATATAGGTTTAGCAAAAGAAGAATCTTAAAATTTATCGAACCCTTACCACATATTTCGTATTACATATCATCTAATGATGAAAATGCATGGTTGTGTTTTGCATTTTGAAAATCTCAAATTTTATCCAAGAGATATGAGATTTCATACCTTTTCAGCCAAAGCTTTAGTAAGTGTCTTCTGTCCAATCTCATCTGGCACAATGACGCCAGCCCAACCTATCCAGATTGCCTCAATCTCCTTGATACCTTTGTCAATTCACGCAGTAATTTTAGATAACGTTTTCTATGTAAGGAGACCAAGTTTAGTCCCAAGGATAACAATCATGTACTCTGAAACTCACTTTTCTAAACCAACAACAGTATAGCATATACAAACGTTTGATAGAACATACGACCCCTTAGAAATATGATGTTCCACGAAAAGTACAAATGGAAAGAATAAAAATTGATAGCAGCGTAATCAACACCAACCTAAAAGAGCACTCACAAGACCGCCAGCGCTCATCTCCATGGACCACGAATCTTCACTTGTCCTAACTGCTGAGATTGGCAGCCTGTTGGCCACCACCAAAAGTCGTTGTCTTGAAGGCCCCCCATGATTATTACAACTTGATTTGTTCAAATGAGAGCCCTCGCTTCTTAGCTCTCTTTCTCTTAATGGCCGTTCAACGCGACCGGGAAGATGATGAGAATTGCCGTAACCGTTGCAAAAATGATCACTTTGAAAGTGACCCATCGAATAATTGAGCAAATTTCTCCCCTGCATTTTGACAGGAAGATTTAATATGCATGAAAACACGAGCCAAAAAAAATTGCGGAACATCTCTAATCTGCTTGCCAATAACAGAGAATATCACAGTTGTTGAAACGAATTGTGCGGCAACGGGGAAATAAGTCCATTTATCCCAGAGAGGAACAAGAAAATTAAGCGCATAAAGAGGAAAGAATACTCCAATGGCAGTGAATAAAATCTTTCAATTCGTTTTAAAACAAAGAGAGAATGTAATTGACTGAAGTAGGGATGAACAGCTTGGGCTTAGTTCTCAGGGAGTGAGTTTCAAATTCGCATTCCAAATATGAAGGCGGTGTATCAACTTCCTAGCTAGGAATCTGGGTTGCAGAAAATCAAAGTACAAGGGAGTGTTCGGTGCAGCCCACGATTGTAGAAGCACAGTCGACTCAGACATAAACAATATAAACACATTGCACGAAAGAAAGAAAGCTGAGAAAGAGGTGGGAAAGCAAAAAGAACAGAGCCCACCTGATTGCAAAGACACGAAAGCTTACCAGTCAAAACGCTAACTCTCACTCAGAAGTCACCAACTTGAAAAAAGGAGAGAGAATTCTGTGAAGAGTCGTCACGAGTTTATGCTTCGATGAATCAATGTCGGTGAAGCGTTCAAAAAAGCAAAATGAGGAAAATGCAGGAAGAAAGAGAGAAAGGTGGTGGGGAGAGAAATGAGAA
>QFDD01013254.1:0-10927 GCA_006871305.1 Vachellia collinsii
ACATTGAAAATTATTAGAATAGTGGGAGTGTTTTCTTTATTTGAAGATCCATTCTGGTTCTGTGCCTCCTCGTTTTCTGCGTAGCCTCCTGATGGTGGAATTGAATCTTTCAACTTAGTGCTGCACGAATTGAGAGCAGGAGGGCCACATAATCTGGGGTTGCCAGAAAATGAATCAGGCCCCAGTGATCGCAAAGCTTGAGTTACTCGGATTCTGCCATGAAGATCATTGCCTGACACATTGATCATCTTCAAACTTGGTTGATTGAACTCCGGAATTGGACCTGTAAGCTTATTATCTTGTAGCAACAACGTTTCCAAGAGATTAAGATTCGGAAGGGATCTTGATATTGGCCCATCAAACTCATTTCCTGACAGATCAATGTACTTCAAGTGATGATTGTTGGAGAAATCCATCACATTCCCCTTTAGGGAATTGTTCTTGAAGCTCAGAATGGACAATTCTGTAAGGTTGAAGAATGCCTTGACATCAATTTTTCCGGCTAGCCCCAAACCTTCCAGTACAATCTCGGTGACTCGACCGCTGGCACAATGAATCCCAAACCATCTTGACGGTTCAGCCTCAGCGCAGGGGAAGCCAACCCAGTTCTTATTCAGAAAAGGGTTGTCGAAAGTGGCCTTGAGACCATGAAGGGCATCTTTCTCCACAGAGTTGCCAAAAGGACTATCTTGAGCCAACACAAGCGTGTTCATTGGTTGTGCAGCAACAAGAACTGCGAGAAGAACATGTAGAAGAACAAAAAGTGGAAGCCCCATGTGGTTCAAAATTGAAAGCAATGTAAGTTGCTCTAAGGACATGAGACTTAATCACAAGTAAAGATGACCACAGTGAAGTGAGAGATATTCCCATATGAGCTCCAGGACAGCTAAACTAGTCCTGGTCATTCGAAGATAACAAGGGAATCCAACCATGCATTATTCTCCTGTGATTACAAGGTAGTGTGTTGTTGTGCATAGTTTAGCAGATTTCAAGAGAAACAGCCGCACATGAACCCAAAGACAACGATGTTTTTGGCTCTCTTTCTTTTTGGTGATAATGATGTTCTTGGCTTTACCTTGGACATATGACCTTCAAAATAAGGTGGACTTCTAATTTCCTAGGACGGCCTATGTTATTTTGGTGTTGAGCTGATAATATGTGGAATCTGTGCGTAAAACTCGGGCAGAAATGAGTGCACAAATTTGGCTGGCTTGATAGTGAAAGTGTTTTGGCGTCACCCCTTGGAATACGAGTTCGAACAAGGCAATTACACACAACAACCGCAACAACAAATTTGGCTGTGGTAGACTCGTAGGTGTATAGTATATTCTTTCTCTTGCTCTATTCTTTTGTTTTTTTTTCTTAAAGCGTAGGTTTCTTCCTACTAGAAGTTCTATTTGAAGCAAAAAATACTGCTTCATATATTTTCTATAATTTATAGATTAATTAACAATGTAGTTTAAAACATTGATTAAAAGTCGACTAAAATTGATTGAAAATAATAAATTGGGTTGATAATATAAGTTGAACTAACGAGTCAACCTATCAAAAAAGTGACGGGTTGGGTAAAAAGTGACTTGTCACAGGTTAGAAGACGGTTTTTTTTAGCCCAACTTGCCAAACTGTTTTTAAAAAAATAAAATTGATTAATAAAAAAATTTTGTGAACAACTTATAATCATAATATAAATCTAATTAATATTGGATGATTGTTAATTATTTGATTTGTGATTTATATTTAATTTGAATTGTAATGTTTGAATTCAACTTTATAAAGTATATTATATATGTTTAAGTTGTATTGTTTAGAATTTGAATTATATGTTTTATATTCAATTTATATTGTATTTTTATAAATTAAATTTGTGAAAAATAATATTTCATTTTAGGTATTAAAAAAATAAAAAAAGTACTTCGTCCAAGTTAAAAGAAATGAAAAGTGTTAAAAAAAAAGGTGGTGGATTGGCTGGTTGGATTGAATAAATTCCATCCTGTCAGCATGCGGATATTTGAGGTCAACTCGTGGCGGGTCAATCCATAACTAGCTTGTTAGCTCGCTTTGCCACCTTTAGCAATGAATATACAAATGCTATTTGTTTTTCATAACATCAATATTTATAAAGAAGTGATTTGGGGTAGAGAATAAATGAAAAATAAACTATAGACATGTAATTAATGACAATAAAAATATAACAAGTGCATTTGAATTTTTTTTTTTTTCGAATAAACAAGTGCATTTGAATTTAAAAGTACTAACACTATTCCAAAAAAAAAATTACTTATGGAAAAAAAAATTTTCATTCAAATCTATTTAAAATAGCCAATTCGTAGGTTGTACTTTAGGTTTATATTGGTTCTCTCTCTTTTCCCCCTCTTTAGAGGGAATTAGTATGTGTAATAACTTTTTTTGGTCATTAATAAAATGGATGTTTTGCTCAAAATAAAAAAAATTCTATGTTATTGGTCATTAATTATTGTTTTATTTTTGTTTCAAACATTCTTTGTTATTCCTATATTTACTTTCAAGTTTCAGTAATAAATCCTTTTAAATCAAGCATTTATTTTTAAATTTATTTTCTTATCAATCATATAGTCCATAAAAATCTGAAAATATGAAAAGAAAAAAAATATTATTGAGACATAATTTTTCTTACAACTTATCTAATGTATTATATTATAACAACTCTCTATTTTCCTTCAAGTTTTAGAAGAAATCTTTTCAAGTCAAACACTTATTTCTAATTATTGTGTATATTATATAAAGACATATACACATACATATTTTTCACTCATCAAATCCTTATTCTTTTCAATTTTAATATCAAATTTGTGATGTTGTTTTCCACAAGCAAACCACTTTTCAAATGTCAAATTTAAAATCTACTATATTAATTTGATCTATTTGAAAAAATAAAAATATATTAAACATGTCATTGACCCGTGGGTTGACCTATGACTCACGGGCTAGCCCATGACTAACAAATTTAAGTGATGAGCTGTAAAATTGGGGAATGAATACAAAACTTTATTCTATTATTATATTTTATGCATTAAAAATTAATACTATTAGATCCCAAGAAATCTGCAAGTTATTGTCAAGTCTTTAGAGATTTTAGGCAATTTATTTAAAATTACAAAGAAACGAGTTTTTTTTTATTCTTAATATATATCTCAGTTAATTTTTTTAAGTTAATTAAGGAAGTTAAATAAACTGTTTTATATTATATATATTATAAAATATTTATATATACTGTTAGATTATATATCAATTTATAAGTCGGATAAAATATATTTGAGTAGACTTCTTGGAAGGAATGGAAGATGGAGGAAGAAATGTGTCATTCTAAATTCTAATAGGTGTCATGAGTCAACTGTTCGATGAACCAAAATATTAATAATTCTCTTATAATGTTTGGCCCCAAAATAAAGCACCAAAATCCAAAATGTGTCCCTTTCCTTTTATAATTTATGTTTGGTCCAAAAAAATAATATCATCTCACTAATATAAACTCCAGTTAACTTTTTTAGATATTAAAAAAGTTAAACAATCTACTTTAAATTATATAAATTTTAAAATATTCATATACATCATTAGATTATATAGCAGTTCATAAATCAAGTAAATGGATTTAAGAAAAATAATAAATATATTAATTTATTTATTTTTTTTAATTTTTTAAAAAAATGAAGAGGTAATAATTTAGTATATATTAAAAACAGAAGATAGTGGTAATTTGTACAGTTATTGCTTATTGGCATGAGGTAAATGTCCCATGACTTTTTGGTTTGAGTCATTTATTTATGTCTTAAAAAAAAAGATAAACACATTTGTATCGACCGCTGAAGATAATGAGTAATCAGGTTTTTATCAGCAAGCTAACCAATCATTATTTGTAATTAATTAATTAATTAATAGCAGTAACAAACTACAACCTACAAACCACAACCCGCTAATACCAACAATTTTTATTGGGAAAAAAACTAAATAAAATAGTAATTGCAATTAATTAATATTTAATTACTCTATAAATAGCACACTTCATATCACAAATTTAACCATCCCTTCCAAGAGCCATGGCAACAAAAAAGCTAACCAGAAGTCTCTGTTGTGTGATTTTCTTTACACTCTTCTTCATCATCCCTTCTGAAGGTGTGTGTGTTGTACTTCAAGCAAGAACCAATTTTTCGAATTTTCTTATCATTAAGTTTTTTCTGCGTACAGTTCTATTAATTTAAATGTTTAATTTATCTTTATTTTTGTAAGAAAACTTATTAGGTATTGATGCATGGTTTCTGAGGGCCCATTCATGTAGTTTTTTTTTTTTAAACCTTTGGCAATTCATATATTTTTTTGCTTCCACGGTTGACACTTTTTTTTTCCATTGGCAAATGCATTATACGTAATATTTCTTTGAGGTCTTTTTACAATTTTTATCATAGCTCCAATTAATACTCTAATTATATAGCATAATAACATTTTAAAACGAGTTATTCATATTTGCATAAGGACCCACAAAAATAATTTCTATTTGTACACCATAATGACAAAATTTATGAAAGCTAGTTAAAATTTGAAAAGAAAATAAAATTTTCAAAAACTATGATTTTCTACGGAATTTATTCCATCCCTAAATCTATTGTAACAAATCAGATTTTCAACGGAATTTGAATTCCTTCACAAATATTTACGACAAATTACCTATGGAATTAGTCATAAAAAAATTTCATAACTAATTCCATTGAAAATAGATTGCTCTTTTTTTTTATAGTGATATAACAACTTCGAAGCAAATACCATTGTTGTTTTTGTTGTTGTTGTTGTTGTTGGGGTGTGTGTGTGTGTTCGCATCTATATACATATATAGTTTGTAATTATTGATGGTAAGTAATACGAATGAATTGATGAGCAGGTAAGAGGATCTCAGATGCAGAAGTGAAGTACTGCTATGAATACAGAATATTCTACCCATGCATCGTTGCACAAACTTGTGCGGCGTTCTGTAACGGTTTCGGCAAAGACTGTCCCAACTTTCCTCCCAAATATCGCTCTAATCCCCTTATGTGCGTCTGCAGCCATCCCTGCCCCTAATCATAAGTCCTACCTACCTACCTACCTCCTATACAACAGCAACAAACACACACACACACACACACACACTTGTATGCTCTAAGAAGTGTGCCATGTCATCAACATCTGTCCAATGAAAACGTAACAACTCAGACCATTTCAATCCTGCTAGTTGCCTCATCGTGACTCATTGCATGGAGGGATTCATGTTTTGTTATTGTTTTTAAGAAAAATAAAAATCTTAATCCTGTGTAGCCGATTGGCTGTGTCTTTCATCTTTGCTTTCCTCAAATTGATCAAGAGGTTTGTTTTTCTTAAAAACTGAAGTGAAATGTGAATTGGTTCATCATATGTGTTAGGAGTCGATTACGGTTAAAATGATCTAATAAATTGTTGTCCTTTTAGTGGATCAAATGTAAATGACGTGACACTTCTAAAATATGCAATTATTTCTTTTAAATTAATAACTTATTTATATATATATATATATATCAAGATGTATGATATTTTGTTTATGTTATTATAGCATATACTCCTTGTGATTTATCATATAAATCACTTCTAGAATAATCTGTTGATCCATAATATAAATAAACAAGACTATAATTAATGTTTCAATGTGATTCTTTATATTTTTTTATTTAAAACCTCCTTTAATATAGATAAAATTAAAAAATTCTGTCAATTCAAACAAATTTGATGAGTTAACTATCGTTTTTTATTTTGATAATTAGTTAAAGTGATTGATATTGTAAACCAAAAGGAGTTTATATATATATATATATATTGGTGATTGATATTATTATTTATATAGGATTTGTTGCTCGAATCTGATGTAATTTCTTTATTGGTTTTACATCTAGAGAAAGATGGACAAAGAAGACTTGGGAAACTATATAAATCGTTATATTGTATTTGCGCATTATGCAAATTTATAAATAGATACTTTTGTCCGTTAATGAGCCTCTTATGGATAAAACGATGACAATAAATGCCAAGGGCCAAAAATACTAGTGAATTTTAAATTTAAAAGGAAATATAAAATAACTAATACATTAAAATTTTTATTTCTTATAATGTAATTATGACAAAGTAACTTAAGCATTTATGAATTATATTCGATAAGTATGGTAAACATAGTTTCAAATATTATCATTTTAAGTATTAAAATTTGAAAAAAATAAATACATCTGTATTTTAATAAAAATCAATCTAATATATAAAAAATCTTCCACCCAACCGATCCTCCTTAGCCAGCTGCACCGTCGGCTTAAGACACATATCACTATTTATTTTACTATTCCTAAGAAAATCACGGCTTCAAGTCAGAGATACTTTTTCCTTCGTGGCTTCTGACAATGTACATGTGGCTTTGTGCCTTTTACGCAGTAGTATGTTAAGCAGTGACCTTCATCTGAATTATGCATTAGCAATATCTAACTACACCTCTGAAAAAGTAGTTAGCTTGAGAATCACGTGACTATTTTCAAATTTCAAACACCTCTCCCCCGCCAATTTTCATTCTGTCTATTCATTCATTCTTCGTCTCTGCCCAAGATGTCTCATTTTCCAATGACTCCGAGATAATCCAGAATCCCGCCTTTTCTTTTATCTTCCTTTTGATTTCAAATTCAAATTTTAAATCTCATGCCCCTACCTTTTCAATTGTCCATAATCACCCACCCCCACACCTTCCGGCTCATCTCTGTCCCTCTCTCCTCCCTCATCTCCATCGTTTTCTCTCACAGTTGTGATTCAAATCACCTTTCAATGCATCATCAGGGTCTTTTGTTCACGAGACTCTACCAATCACCATCTTCTTCATGACCTGAACTAGAGAGGGAGGATGCGTGAATCACTACTCATCTTCTTCTTCCTTGAGAGTTACTGGACCAGGGACACGAATGAAGAGATTATGTCAACTGGATTAGGTGAGGATAATGTTCTTCCACACCTCATGTTGTGCGTTCTTATTTTAAGATACTTTTTCCTTATTATTAAAAGTTTTGGATTTATACTCATGTTTATTTCCGTCCTTTGTTACATGCAAAATATAGGAATTTTTGTTTATCTTGACCATGTTTCCTTTTGAACATAAGGTCATTTTGGGCTTTCATCATGTAGGGGAAGTTGTTCATTGGGTGCTGGTTGGTATTGATTCATAGAGTTATTAATTGGTTTATATTTCTTAAAATTACATTTAGTTTCTTGTGATACTAAAATTACATTTAGTTTATTTGGGGGTTGTATTATATTTATTTGTTTTACATTTAGTTTCGTGTGAGAGACCCTCTCCTTTCTTTGGAGCTTAATAAGCTACAAGATCAGAGCCTCCGTGAGAGGAAAGCCCAATAGCAAAAGTTGGAGGAAGAAATTAAATAAATTATAAATAAATCACTTCTCAACTTATTCAAATTTAATGTTTTGATGATTGAAAATTTGCCACCTTCAAAACCCCTCCCCTCCGTTTTTATTTCTCTATTCCTCTTCCTTGCTTCATTTGACCAAACCCAAGAGAGAGAGTGAGAGAGAAGACGTGAGAGTGACAGTGGAAACTTGCTAAAGGAAGGGGTTGACGACGTATGCAAGCACCGATTTTGGTTCAGGTGAGTCTTCTAAACCTCCCTCTACCCTCAGATTTCACTCTTTGCCATTGTTGGAGTGGATTTCAGTTTTGGGAAGTTGAAGAAATTGAGGTAATAAAATGATTTTCAGCCAATTAAACCAACCCATGAGTAAGACCAAAGCTTTCTTGAATTGATTTGAGCATTTCATGCCTTTTTTTTTTTTTTTTGATGTTGCTGAAGACCTTGTCACTGGGTACTGTTCGTATGAACAGTACTTTCCTTCTCCTTGGTTGAAGCAACGTGGGCTATGGTTCTAAAGTATTATATTGATGCTTGAAGGTTATTTTAAGTTGAGATGGTGGACTATATGTGCTGGGATTGTTGGTTCTATGCAGAACAGAAAAACAGAGACTGAGGTTTATATATTAAAAAAAAAGAGGAGCAGATTGCAAGAATGGAAAGTGTGGGGGACAAACATGTGCCACACACGTGACTGCTCATTAAAACCCCTCCCCTCCGTTTTTATTTTTCTATTCCTCTTTTTTTTGTTAATATCTCACTTGATCCAATAATTCACTTTCTCCCAAAATTGACACTTACTTATAAATCATTCTTCCAATAAATATTTGGGCAATATTTATATATTCCCCATTTTCCTTGAAGTTTCCCAAAAATAGAATTTGATCCAATAATTTATTTATATTAGTCCAAAAATTTTGTAATTGACTTCCTAAAATCTCAATTATATTTCATATCACCTTGGTTAAATTTCAGGATGTTACAGATCTTGCTATATGATTAGTTGTATTATGCAATTCGGTAAGTTAATTATTTTTTGTTGTACGTAAGGAAAATTTCATTATTTTTATTGTTAGATCAATGCTTTTGATGGTACAATCATGGCTGACTATAATTTATGTTTTCACCATTTGTCTGGCTATATCTCAAAGTGTTAGAGGTGGGTTAGGGTGAATTAGTGGCTAACCATTCACTTTCTCTTCTCCTTCTTCTTCCTTTTTTCATTTGTACTACTCTCGACTTTGATCATCATCATCATCATTCTAGGAGTAGACTACAAGTTTTGACACTTGCTTTGTAAAAAACACAGTTATGTATTTTTTTTAAGGGATTTGGTTGTGGACCTACGACACTTCACCTTTAAAAGTATCGAAGTGCTCCTCCATGCCCCCTTTTTTTAATGCTCTGTTTATATTCCACAACCAATCTCTCCGCCTTTTTTACCACTTTCTGTTGAAATTTTTTGTTTTGAAAACCTGCTTTTTTGTTTTGTTTTATCATTTGCGTGGTTGGAGATTGGAGCATGTAAGGAGTGATTCCAGAGGCAAAGTCAGTAATAGTAACTGTATGAAACAAAGGAAGAGAGCAATAAAAGTTTTGTACAGATATACTTGTTGAGTGTTCAAGCTCATTCCGACTCATGACATGTGTGATGACAATATCTTCTTGTCTTTTGGTTATTAAAGCTTCACATATATCATAAACATTTACATACTGGTGGAGTGCTACATACAACAAAACATACTGGTGGAGTGCTATGATTTATCTAATAAAAATGTTCCACTATAGATATTTATTGTATATGTGAGTATTTCTTCTCGTATGTTCAAAGTTCAGGCCTTTGTATTATGGTTGGAAAACAAAGCTTAAGAGAGCAAGTCATGGGTGAATTCATTTAACTCAAGTCTTAGAAATTGACTCAAGTTGTGTGCCAATGGTCCTTCAACTCAAGTCATAGCAATTGACTCGAGTCAAATGATTAAGTTCATTTAACTCGGGTCATACTAATTGACTCAAGTCATAATATAATAAATTTCCAATTTCATTTCTTTTTTTTATCTCTTATTAATATTTCTAATGAATAAATAAAAATAATAAAAAATAAATCTAAATTAGAAATTAATATTTAATAATAATTAAATTTCTTAATTAATATTAATAAAATAATTTCATTTAACTCGAATCATAGTAACTAACTTAAATGAGTTAAGTTGAACTAGGAGTCACTCAAGTTAGTCCGCACTCTTATGCATCAAATATTTATTGATTCCCTTAATGTAGGAAAGTAAATTAATAATTCCCAATAGTATGATGGGTAAGCAACTAAATAGTTTAGATTTATGTTGTAATATGCCATCATTCATAATGAACCATAAAGGAGAGAGTGACTCTATAAACCATGACATATTTATGATGAGTTAGGCTTTCATTTGCTTTGGATGAGTCTATGCATTACGAAATCTCCACCAGCGGGCAACTACATGTTATTTGATAATAAACATCTCAAGCTATCCAATTATAATGCTACAAATAACACCATTTAATGGACTTAAAAGCATTTGTGTAATTTGTGGCATCTGTGTAATCTCTGGCATGATATCCAAACTCTCCATCGCTGTCTTTTGTGTATGGCCAATGGATTTACTGAATATATGTACTGAGAGTTCAGAGTAGGCCATTGACATGCAAATGAAAATTTGAGCGACATGATAAGCAATGTAAGTGTTCAGACTTTTCTTCATCCAATTGGTTCATGATAGCATTTATTTGAGCCACCATCGATGATGATTGTGGTAAACATGTGCACAGTTAATATTAATGAAAAAATGTTTCTAATAAATTTTTTAACACTTTAAAAGTTCAAAGTTCATGTCTGTATTATGGTTGGAAAATATCATGGGTGAATTCATTTAACTCGGGTTATAGAAATTGACTCAAATCACATACTAATGTTCATTCAACTCAGATCATATCAATTGATTTAAGTTCATTTACTCACTCGAGTCACAATATAAAGAATTTTCAATTTCACTCTTTTTTTTAACTCTTATTAATATTTTTAATACTTTAATATTTAATATTCTTTTTAATTAATATATGAATACATCAATTAAAATTTAATAATAAATAATAATAAAATAAATAAGAAATTTAAATTAGAAATTAATATTAAATAATAATTAAATTTCTTAATTAATAATACTAATAAAATAGTTTCATTTAACTTTAATCATAGTAACTCACTCTATATCATGGGTGAAAAACAAAGGAAGAGGTTATGATGAATTCATTTAACTTGAGTCATATGTAAGTGTACATTTTGACTAGAGTCACGGAGTCATAGACCATCCAGGTTCTTGAAGTACACGCATCGTTTTTGGTTTTTTTCCTGCTCAATGTCTCCCAAAGATTCAAAATTTCCCCGTCTGATGGAGCAAATTTGTGTTGTTCGATCATGGGGTGTTGATTAAATCCCGTCAAAACTATGGATTGAT
>QFDD01013259.1:0-10772 GCA_006871305.1 Vachellia collinsii
GCATAGTCTTCATGAGACCACAAGTCAGTGTTCTAAGTCTGATATTTATGACTTTCTTTTTTGTGGGTGGCTTTTGAAAGACTCTTTGCTACTTCCCTGCTAAATAGTGATCACAAATCTTCAAATTTGCTTCTTTTAAGCAAGACAACAAATTCCTCTTGGCTAAATTTGCAATACCTTTCTCACACTACTACATAAGGAGACTATTATGTCCCCTTATTCTAACGTCCATTTACGATAATGGATGTGAGAGGTTCCCTCTCACGTCCATTTTGATAAAAATGGTGAGAGTGTCTTAGGGTTTATAATGCTCTTTATGAACCCATTCTCCTCATTTTATGCCAAGGAGATGGTACCCCAAGGTCGCATATACTTCTCTCCAATATATCCATTTCTCTTCGCCATGGTTCTCTACAAAACTTCTCGTTATGTCACCACTTCTCTTCCCATGTGTGTATATTTATTTCGTAGCTAGTGTGATGATTTTGTTTCTAATATAAATTATGGATTGGGAATTTATGGAATGATTATGCATCGGCGTTGTGATGATTGCAAGTTCAAGATGCCGAAGGAGTCAATTCCAAAGGATGCAGCATTTCATATCATAAATGATGAGCTGATGCTCTATGGAAACCCTTGGCTAAACCTGGCCTCCTTCGTCACCACATGGATGGAGCTCGAGTGAGATAACCTCATCATGGCCACCACCCGAGAATTACATCAAAATGCATGAATACCCTATCACTACCAAACTCCAGGCATATTTTTCATCTCTCCCAACTACTTTGCTATTTCAGATTCTTCCATATCTATTTTCTTTAACAGTTTTCTTGAATTAGTAGAACAAATTCTTTTCCCTTTGGAAGCTTTCCAGATCTTGCCTAAGCACTTTTTTTTTTCTTTCTACATATTTTTAAGAAAAACATAGGGATTTTGTTATTCCTTCCATAATAATAAATCATCTTTTCCCTCTAGAGGCGGTTTCATGCATTAGAAACAGCATGCATATAACTAACCACCCTATAAATGATTCCACCATCTTTTTCTCAAAATGAATTCCATTTGAATCGCTTCATAGGCAATTGATGCTATAATTGATTAAATTTCTATCGAGCTTGTTTCTCTTTGACACCCTATAATAATGAAAGGAACCAGATGTACATAGAGAAAAGGTGGAAGTAGATATGGGTGAACATGAATGAATATATATATATATATATATTGTGGGGGAGTAGTAGAGAAAAGCTAATGAAGTACATGGCAGTTGCACAACATATACGGTGGCAACTCTTGGATGCAACTTCAACTTGAAGCTCTATACATATCTTGTTGTGGAAGTCGTTAGTAGTCTGTAACCAAACAAGAAATTTGGGAAAAGGATGGAATGATTCTCATTACTGTTAAGCCAGCTATATGTATACTATATACAAGTTAGAATTTGTGATTGAAAGTTCTAGTGTAACTCACTACAGATAAATATCCTAACAGAAAGCTTTAGCTAAATATGGAAAATACTATTCTATCCTTGACACCTCCCTCACAAGTAGGAGCATGGATGTTCTTCATGCTCAGCTTAGAAATTAAATCATGGAATCTGGTAGGATGACTGAGCTTTGTGAAGATATCTTCTAATTGATCTGAGGAGCGAATAGGAAGAAGATGAATGACTCTAGCATGTAATTTCTCATGGACCAGGTGGCAATCCAATTCTATGTGTTTTGTTATCTCATGAAAGTTGAGATTGGCTGCAATTTGGATGGCAATGCGATTGTCACAGAATAACAGAGCAAGATCAATGTGACATAAGTAAAAATCATTGAGAAGGTAGATGAGCCATTGGAGTTCGCATGTTGTAGTAGCCAAAGCATGATACTCAGCTTCTGAAGAGGATCTAGAAACTATAGCTTGTTTCTTAGCTTTCCAAGATACGAGAGAGGAGCCAAGCAATATTGAAAAACTAGTGACTAATCTCCTAGTGTCAACACAGCTTGCCTAATCAAAATCACTATAACTCTTCAGCTTCAAGTAACAGTCAGCCAAGGGAAAAATTCCAACACTAGGGGATGATTTGATATACCTAGGGACATGATGAGCTATTGTATATGGATACCTCTTGGATCAAAAATAAACTAGCTTAATTGTTAAGTGGTAAAACTGAGCTCTAAACAAGTGGTAGTAAGGTACTGTAATCTGCCAATGAGTTTATGATATAGTTGGGGATCCATGAGGGGCTAACCCTTGTCCTTAGAGAGTTTCATATGGGGATCCATGGGAGAGGAAGCTAGTTTACAAGCCAGGTGTATGCCCAAAAAATGACTTCGGGCTCAGCCAGCCCTAACTGCTAACAACGGCCCAATTGCCGGTGACAGCCCAATTGCAAGCGACAGCCCAGGATAAGGCCCAACGACTGTCCACGCGATCAAGACTTGCCAAGAGTCCTACGCCTGCGACCAATGTCAGCGGCCGTCCACCCAACGACGCCAATGTTCGTCCTTGGTCCACGCCTCCACGGATGTAGGACCATACTATTACGATCCACGGATTTAACATTAACACAATCGGGATTCCAGGAGTAACGCTGTAACCGCTCAATGGCTAGCAGACTACGGGATAATCTATTTATTTTTGCTAATCTGTAACGGGAAAGGAGAACTGAACGCCCTCATACTCCAACTCGCTTTCTAATCTCTACCTTCTGACTTCTTCTCCTAGATCCGACTGCTGTAGATCATCTTTGACTATCAGTAAACATTTATCGGCTAGGCCATTTTTTGACTGAATATTCATCCTTACGTCGGAAACTGCACTCTAACCTGGAACCTGTACTGTCGAGTCCCTGAACCCTCCTCCGAAAGCGTTTCATCCGAAATTCGCACAAACACCAGGTAACCAATGTCTTCAAGCAATTCCAAGGAAAACTTGTGTTGAGACAAAAGGATCCCTTCTTTGGATCTAGTTAAATCTAAACCTAGAAACTAATGAAGCTCACCAAGATCTTTAATGGTAAAGTCAACATCTAAACATTGTTTAACAAAGGTGATCTCAGATAGATCATTTCTAGCCAGGACAACATCATCAACATAAACTAATATAGCAATAAATAAAGAAGGAGAAGCTTTAAAAAATAAGAAATGATCAAAAGCAAACTGTGTGTAACCATAGGAAATAAGTGTAGCAAAAAGTTTAATATACCAATGTCGACTAGCTTGCTTCAAGCCATAAAGAGATTTTTGAAGCTTACTAATCATGTTAGGAGAAGGAGCTGTGAAACCTTTAGGAAGCTCCATATAAACTTCTTCAAGCAAATCACCATGAGAAATGCATTGTTGACATCTAATTGGTACAAAAACCAATTTTTGGCAGCAACTATGGAAATGAGTAAACAAATAGTAGTCATTTTGGCCACATGTGAGAATGTGTCAAAGTAATCAATGCCTTCCATTTGTGTATAACCCTTGGCTACAAGTCTAGCCTTATATCTTTCAATCTCACCATTGGCTTGGAATTCGGTCGTATACACCCATTTGCATCCAATGGGTTTCTTACCAGGTGGCAAAGTGGTTAAAAGCCAAGTATGATTCTGTTCAAGAGCTTGAATTTATGCTCTCATTGCATCCTTCCAAATTGAATGTTTAACAGCTTGATTGTAAGTCTTGGGATCAAGAATAGAAGAAACCAATAAAATGAAATGTTTATATGAAGGAGCAAGAGAAGAGTAAGAAAGAACTGGGGATAAAGGATATATAGGAGAACCTTTATGTGATGATTGGCTGGCAATAGAGATAAGAGCACAGTTATAATCTTGTAGATATGAAGGAGGCTTTATGTGGTCTAGTGGAGCGATGAATTAGTGCAAGGGAAGATAAGATACATGGGTCTGTGAGTTGAGAATGAGGTTTACTAGAAGGAGAAGGAGATGGATGGTCAGATATAGGAATCTGTAGAGGTTGAATAGGAGGCTTGGGTGAAGCAATGGGAAATATTGATGAGGGTAAGGAAGGTTCATTAGGAGGGGAAGCTACTGCAAAATGTGTATTAATAGGAGTAACGTCCTCTAAGAACTCAAGAAATGTTTGAATGGTAGGCTCAAGTGGAGGAGAAGGATAGGGAGCTAAAGGATTAGTGCCACTATCAGGTTTAAATGGGAAGACCAATTCATGGAAAATGACATCTCTTGACAAAAAAAAACTCTTATTAGTGCTTAAAACTAGTAAGATGTTTACCTTTGAGTTAGATAGAAATCCTAGGAAAACACATTTTTTTTGGATCTAGGATCTAGTTTTGTTTGATGACAGGTAAGTGTAGTAGTAAAACATAAGGGTCCAAAAACCTTAAAACCAAAATAAGTAGGTGTAACATAGTGCAATTTCACAAATGGTGTAAAATTAGAAAGGACAGGGGATAGGAGTCTATTGATTATGAAAGTTGGATGCATGACAACAAAAGACCAATAGTGAATTGGAATATTGGATTGAAAAAGTAAGGCTTTGGCAACATTAAGGATATGTTGGTGCTTCTGCTCAACAATTCTATTTTGTTGGGGTGTTTCAACACTTGATTTTTGATGTAAAATGCCTTTCGAAGCATAGTATTCAGCATGGAAAATTTTGGTCCATTATTAGAACATAGCTTTTTAACAGTATTGGAAAATTGATTTTCAACAGGGGCAAAGAAATTTTTAAGTTGAGTCCTTGCATCAAATTTAATATTTAATAATAAAATTCAAGTATAGCGAGAATAGTCATCAACAATTGTAAGAAAGTATCTATGACCTTGGATAGAGGGAATTGAAAAAGGCCCCCAAATATCCATATGAATGAGTTCAAAAATGTTATATTGAAACTAGAGCTTAGAGGAACAACAAGACATTTCTGTTTTGCAAAATGATAGGTGTCACAAGGAAGGGAATGGGGAATGCAAGATATGTCAAAGATTTGTTTATTCAAAACTGATAAGGTTGAATTGGAGAGATGACCCAATCAAAGATGCCTAAGAGTGAAGCTAGATGTTGTGCAGCCATATGAACGAAAAAGAGGTAGCATATCTGTATTTAGAAAATAAAGTCCATCAAAGACTTTATCTGTGCCAATCATAAGTGAAGGTTGGAGCAAGTGTATTTGACAAGGTGAGAAAAGAAATTGAGAAAACAATGAAGAGATTTTGTGATATGAGACACTGAGATAATATTGAAGGTAAAATTAGGGATGAATAGAACATTGTCCAAAGTTATGGTGGAAGAAAGGACAACAATTCCAAAATAAGATGCAACAATATTAGAACTTGCAGGAAGACTTATAGAAATAGGAGAAATTGGTTGGCAAGAGGAAAATAAGGCTAAAGAGCAGCAAGCATGATTAGTGACTCTGGAATCAATGATCCACATGCCAAGACTAATAGTGGGTGTAGAATTAGTACTTGTTGCTAATGTGGAAAAATGATTAATGGCAGTATAAGGGGGAGGTTGTGAGGGGTTTAATAAAATGAAAAGGCATTGGTATTGTTTAGCGGAGTGTTAAGGCAAGACAAAAGCTATTGATGGAGACTTAGATGGAGGAGGATGCTAAGCATTGTGATTTTCTTGAACAAAGTCAGAGGCCTAAGTTGAAAAATTATGCACCATGGTCGAAGAAGAACCCTGATCGAAGTTTGAAACTTGGTGGAAAATCGTGCTTCCGATAGCATGTCTCTTCAGTGTGATATGATTTGCTACAAAATGTACATTGCTTGGCATTACTCATCCATGGAGTAGAGGAGGTAGGAGTAGAGCGGGGACCTTTAGTAAGCAAAATGTTGGGATCCGATGTGGTTTGAAATTCACGTTCTTGTTGAATTACCAAAAAAACACACAATTAATTGAAGGAAGGGGATCCAACAGTATAATCTAAGATTTGACTAATGTGAATTGTTCATTCAGTACTTTGAGAAAACAAATTACACAGTCCTCTTCTCTATGTGTGGTAGCAATACCAACGAATCCACAGACACAGGATTATTGCAACGCTCCTAAGTCGAAAATATCTTATCAGTAGTTGGTAGTGGAGTAATTGTTCCGTCGATAAATTGAATCTTGTTCTTAGAGAGGAGAGCCATTCGAATTGATCTCCCCCAACTGTGATAATTGGAGTCATCGAGAGGTGGTGAAACTATGACTAAGGCAAGATTCTTGTTAGGATATATGTAATAGGGGATGCTCTGATCAATTGTAGATTCTGTGACTACTGTGGTCTATATGATGGTTACCGTGAGTATTGTTAAGGTGAAGAAGAAAAATGAAGAAAAGAGAAAGGAAGGGGGAAGAACAGTAAGGGAGAGCGAAAATGCTCTGATACCATGTAACCAAATGGTAGATTTGGGAAAATAATGGAATAATTCTCATTACTGTTAAGCTAGCTATATGTATACAAGTAATTGCTGATAAATAACATAAAGCATTACCTAAATATGGAAAATACTATTCTATTCTTGACACAATCGGCCAACATTTCATATTATATGTACGAATATAATTATATATGTGCAAGACTCACATAAGAGTTAAGGCAAATGAGCTCATGGATTAGGTTGAGTAGCTGAAGCAATTGAAAACAAAAGTGGAGGGATTTATAAGCTCTTAAATAGACATGGAAAGCATACTGAATAGTTAGGAATGCAATAATATGATGGGATAATTGTTACTATTGCACAAATTGTGTAATTTGATAATTATGCAACAACAAAATTAATGTAGCTAAATATGGAACTAAAAGCAGACCTAGAAATGCTAAATAAATATCTAACAGATATTAAAGGATAAATTGGTACATATAAGTAACACATAAGAAAGCAAAGTAGAAGATCAACATAATAGTTGTTAGTTGACTTACCTTTGTTTATTTGATTTTGTTGAGAAGACTTTTGCATAACAATTGTCCGTCTTTGAGAAAGCATGTTGGGTGAATCTGTCCTTTTGGTGTTGCCTTGACCCATGTGCAAATTGTAATTGATAAATAGTATTTATAAAATAATTGTAACAGGGAAACAATAAGCACATGAGAATATGAACCATGTGGTGCTTACCCCACTATAAATTACATCAACAGGGGAAACGGTTGTGCACCATCGTGGACTACATGGTAGTGTTCAAGTTAAAGCTTATAAACTAAATACATAGAGAATGAAAAATAGGAAAAATAAATATATGTAGAATGACAAGCAGGAAATGGGCATATAAATGGCCTACAAAATAGGTGTTTGCTATTTCATAGTGTAAAATTTGTACACTAATTAGTCATTATTGCAATGAGTTTATTAACTTAAATTTTATGAAGTGGGAGACGTTATAATATATTCATAAAATTATTTTCATACCCATAATATTTAAAATATATTCTTATTATTATACAAACTATTTTCATTTAATTAAGTTAGTTAAAACTTTGTCTTTATTCCCTAGATTGTAAAAATTTTTCTTTAACATATATAATAAATTATGAATGATTTACTATTTTATTAAAATTATATAAGTTTACTTTAACGTAAAGTGTAAAAGATGGATAAAAGTTTTTAATTTAATTAAAATTTTGAATTTTTTTATTTGTTTGAAATATATGATGTGGTGAGAAAGTAGAAGGGAATGTAGGAGTTTGGAAAGCACAAATTTATTACGTTCAAATTTATATGTCAGAGTTTGATTTTTTTTAAATAAGTACAATTTTCATAAGCATTCTCAATATATAATATTTCCTCTAGGTACTTCCATCTTCTTACCCTATATTATTTAGTTGATATATCCTACTATAACCTCTCCTATTTATTCGGTCACATTCTATCCATTTTATATTGATATAAAAAGTATTACTTAATTGTAAAACCCCAAAAACACTCCCATATAAACATTGTGTATTTTCAAAGTTATAATATAATATATGGAAAATATAGTAAATGAGAACTTAAATCCTCCATGATTGCAACTCTCTTATCTATCCAGCCATGATATTTTCCTTTTTCAATAAATTTACCATTGAAGCTATTTTTATGTGTAAAAGAAGAATGAAACCTAATTTCCATGTTACTGAATTTGAATTTTGGATATAAATAATCATCCTATACATTTTGATCTATTTTTTAATTAGTAACTAAATATATGTTTAAAATATTTTATCAAAACGTCAAAAATATTAAAAATGTAAAAGCAAAACCTCAAAAGAAAGAACCAAGAAACTGATATTCACTCTATTCAAATTCAAAGAAGATGGGATCCAGCAAGAAATTGAATCCTGATTCAAACTCAACTACTCTTCTTCTTCTTCTTCTTCTACTACTACTACTACTACTCAACAATTTTGGATTTCCTCAACTATCAACCTAACAATAGCTTGTATTTGTAAATAAATAACAGTTAATCTAAGAAAAAGACTTCAAAGGGACCACCGGGGTGATATATTGAAGAAACCTTTTGAAATTTATGAGCAAGCTTTTATAGCAGCACAACATGATTGAGCCAAATAGTCTCACAAGAAATCAGAAGAAACTTTCACAAATTTTATCAAACAAGCAAAAGAGTAAAGAAGGGATGACGAGTGAATCGGAATTGAAATTGGAAACCTTAGAAAGTCAAAGAAAGGGATATTTTTGTAATATTTATTAAATTCTATTATATTGTAAAATATATTGGAAATATTATTCTAAATATATGAGTTTCCAAACAGGAATATCAAGTATATTATTTAATACCTTATTATTATATCCTTGATTCGATTTTCAATAGATGTCATCTTATCTTTATAATATTTTAAGATATTGATTTAGTGTTTTTGTATTAGGGTTAGAAAGCTTATTTATTTAAGGACTAACTCTACTCAATTTTTTTTTTTTTGGAAGCATAAACTTGTGTTTTGTATTTTAGATAAAATGTTGTTGGGTTATGAGAGTTTGATCAATTCTTGTAGCGTCTTTTATTACTAAGGATCTAGAGATGAATTCTTATAAGGTTTTAACTAATCAAATCCTTTAAATTTTGGTTTTATTCCATAATTCCCGTATAATATCACTCCATGGCGTGAACTCAGCTTAACACATGGATTAACATCGCCAAGGTTCAATAGTCTTATTAATACAACCGGTCCCCCTCTTCTTACCTCCCTCCTAGGTCTAGGATTGAAGGGTGTCTGGCCTCCCTTATGGATTTAGGTTCGCCTCTTATTTAAATCTGAGCCAACTCCCTACTTGAGACTAAGTCAATTAAAGAGGCCAACCACTATGATCCATAGTGGGACAACATAAAAAATCACAATAAATCACATCATCACAAATTCACCTCCATGTACTTCGTCACAACCTAATAACACAATCCCAACAATGCATTGATTAATAATCTCACAACATGCCACAATATTCAACTCTCATATTTTCATAATATATTGACAATTACTAACAAGAGAATCCAATTATTTAATGTAAATCTTTCAAAGCAAGTATACGTTTCAAAGTACATCGTTACTAATATTTCAAAGGCTATTCTATCTTTCCAAAGTAATTCCTACATCATAAACTTCAACATAATAAAATATAAGCAAATTCATATTATATGGTTAAAGAACATACCTCACAATCCACAAGCACATATGTTAGAACCAACTATCACCCAAGAGGGGGTGAATTGGGTGTCAAATAAAAACTTAAGTACATTTCAAATCTTTTTGAATATGAGAGAACTAAAAGTATGAAGATAATTAACCATTAAGAAGCCAATTAATTAAGTAAAAAAATATTATGGAAATGTTTGAGATAAAGGAAGAGAATGTGCAAACTGTAATTTATACTAGTTTGGTTCAATCCTTGATAGCATACGTCCAATCCCACTATCTTCTTGTTTAATTCGGGCACAAAAGAAGCATATGCAATCCAACAAGTTTAGCCAGGCATTGTGAAGCCTTTAAAATAACAAATTTGAATTGAGCACCTGTGAAGCCTTTAAAATAACAAATTTTAATTGAGCACTTGTGAAGCTTTTACAATATCCTTTACTGAGATACTCTCCCTAATCGGACATGATTTTATTGCCTTCCGGTTCAATACAAAAATGATTACTCCTAAAGTAATGTAGTACAGTGAGCAACCAATCATTCTTCTCGAGGAGCAGTTTATTGGCTATTCTAGTCTAAATTGGTTATTAAAAACATGTTAAACTTGAATTTGTAAAATGAGGGGGGTTTAGTCTAAGGCTATGAATGAAATGCAAAACTTGTGGTAAAATATTTTTTTGTTTTTTCAGTGATTGAAAGTATAGTTTGAATTAAACGGGAGTATAATGAGTGTTAGAATAGGATTTGACCAAAGGGGGGGTGAATTGGTCTGTTAAAAATTTTCGCAAACTTTGAACAATGAAAGTACGTAAAACAGAGTATGAAGAAAATGGACAAGGAGATTTATCCTGGTTCGGTCCTCTTGACCTACGTCCAGTCCTCAGAATCCTCTGAGCTTTTCAAATCCACTAATCTCAACAGATTACAAGAAAACAGAAGAAGGACTCTCCCCCTTCCTAGCTCAAACTAACCAACAGACACTTTTGCTCGTGTCTAAACCAACTCAAGGTTCTCCGACCTTGGCCAACTCTCTCAAAACAATAAATGAACAAGAATATTCTCCTTTATGAGAATTTAATTATGAACACTGAAGCTCTTTAATGAGAGTATGAAAACAGAGTATGAAGGTGAAGCGTAATAAATTTGATTTCTCGTATGTGCGTTCTCTGTGCTCTGGTGACTTGAATGAATCTCCTTTTATAGGTGAGG
>QFDD01013264.1:0-11062 GCA_006871305.1 Vachellia collinsii
TTTCTTCTATCATCATGAAGACTTAATTGTTTAATCACCAAGAAAACATCAAGCTTTTTCTTCAAGCTTAACTTCACAAATTTCAGTTTCCATGTGGCTACTTCCTCAAATCATCCTTTAACTCTTTAGCTGCTAGCTAATAATTTATGAACCCAAAACAGCAATGATGATCAGTTTTTAACCATTAAAGGCATTTCAACAGCAACACAACATAATCTAAAGAACATTTCAGTTTTAGAAAATCACCACCCTTTAATTGCTTGGACAACATCATCATTTCTTCAATTCCAATATTCCAGATTTGAAGATATACTTCAAAAATTCGAACCCATCAAGCTTCCTACCACAACTCATCTCCAAATCCAATCCAACGTGTTTACATCCACTCACACACACACATATATATATATATATTTAACACTCACAGCTATGTGCTCCCATATATATATATATATATATTTATATATACACATATAAGGACGCACCTGTACATATATATATATATATGTTTATATCTCATTCACAGCCACGCCTTCACACACACACACACGCACACATACCTATTCACAGTAACATCAATATTTACATTTGTTAGTGCACATTATATCATGACCTTTTAATTATAAAATGCACTTGTGTATGTAATAACATACCTCAACCTTTCAAACTTCCTCTTTATATATATATATATATTTTCTCCTTTAGTCTTAACCATTCAAACCGTTCATCATCAACTCATAGTGGCCCTCTGAACATTTTATTTTCTTTTATCCTCACAGAACATGAACCAAAAGCGGTGGGATACTTATGCACAGCATAATCGATGCCATTTTGCTTTGCTACAATATAGTTTGCAAGCTCTAGTATAGGAGCCTCAATACCTAGTTTTTTTTTCAATTAGCACCCATACCGTTACATATTCGTTACGCATGTACACCCACACACAGACCTCGGCTCGGACGGGAAAAAAAAACATGGACAGATCCAATCAACCCACAGAGCTCAAATCTTACACAAGCAAGGAGATTGATCGGTGAGATTCATCCTATTACCTCTAATTTCTCTACTTTTGCTTAGCTTAACACCCATCCCAAAATGGACTCAGAGGTGGAGAAGAAAGGAACAGAGGTTACCTTGCTGAGATCCTTCACTGTAAGCAAGCTCAACCTCTCTTTCGGCGAGACCCACAGCACCGACCGCAAGCTCTCCTTCTCTCACGGCCTCACACTCTCTCGCTCTCTCATCGCTATCTCTCTGTTCTGAGCCGAAGAAAAATGGGAATGAATGAAAGAGAACGCGGGAGCTAAGCGGAAAATGACGGGGGAAAAGAGCTGGAGGCATGGGGAAAATTGAGGATGTGGGTGGCATCAAATCACTTGTTTAGCATGCAGAAAATATCTTCTTCTTCTTCTTTTTTTCTTCCTTAAATAATCCCAAATGGGCATAAATTTCCCGATAAGCAACTTTCTTCTTCAAACTGGATCCTTATCATGTAAAATAATTATTCTGATGAACTTTGGGCAATTTATTTATTTTCCTTAAAATACTTTTGGCCCAAAAATTTATTCATCCTAGTCCAAAACTTTGTAATTGGCTATCCAAAGCTTCAATTACATGTCATAATATATTAATCAAAATTTGGAAAGTTACAGGTTTAGGGAAGGAAGTAGAATTATTATCACATCAAGAGACATGCAAGTGCTTAAGAATACTTCTGCATTTACAACATACCATGTTCCACGATTGAATCCCCATCTTGCCCTTCATCTCTTTAGTTTGAAAGATTTTAAGTAAAATGAGCCATTTAAAGGCTATTTGAAGTTATCACAGCAGATAGTGGATTATTGTGGAGGAAATCCATTAGCCTTAAGAGTGTTGGGTTGCTTTCTTTATGGCAGAGGAAAGGAAGTATGGGAAAGTTCTTTGGGAAAACTAAGTCAAGCTCTTCACAAGGACATTTATAATGTATTGAAATTGAGTTTTGATGGACTTGATGACACTCATAAGGATGTATTTCTTGACCTAGCTTTTTTCTTGAATAAAGTACGGAGGATTTCTCTAGATTGTACAAGACTCATATATGGTTCTTCCACACATATTGAGATAAGTGTACTTAAAGAGAGATCCCTCATTACAGTGCATGAAAATGGTGATATTGAGATGCATGCTCTTATAATGGACATGGGGCTTGAAATTTCTAGGCAACAAGTAATATCTAACCCTAAAAAACCCATTCGACTGTGGAGGCACGAGGATATATACCATTTATTTAACAATGACAAGCTAATAATTTATTTTTAGTTCTTCATTTTCTTAATATTTTATTTTCCTGTTGCTTATTTTCCAGCTTTAATCACATCATTTTTCTTTTAGTGCATGAGATTTTTAAGTATACCCATTTATTCACGTCTTTTAATTCATGATTTTTTCTTTTAACTCATTCTTCTTTTCTATGTTCACGTAGTCGATTGACTTCTTTCCTTCTCTCGACAATTCTCCTTCTTTACGTTTTGTTTTGTAAATGATGTATGATTATATTACTCGGCAATATCATTTTGATTATTTGTAAAGATATTCATGCTTTAAATGAAACTTTGCTATTATAGTCATATTAAATATCCGCACATGCATGTATGCAGCTATATGTATGAGTGTGTATGATTTATGAATTGTAAGTAAAAATTGTTGAATAAAATGCACAATATCGTTATTAACTTTGATATTTCTAAAAGCATGTAAAGTTAATTATTCTCTAGTATTCGTGGTCATTTTGTGTTAGGTAATGACAATTGTTTTCCCTTTGATTTCCTATTGATAGGGGATTGAGGCAAATCGGTGCATGTCATTGGACATGAACAAGATAAAAAGAATTACATGGAGAACTAGTGATTTTCAAAAGATGACAAATCTAATATTCTTGGAAGTTTACAAGTCTAATTGGAGAAAGCCTTTAAATTTGAATATTTAGGAAGATTTGGATTATCTTTCAGAAGAACTAAGATTTTTTATTTGGGAAGAATATCCACTACCATCTATACCATTACATTTCTGTGCCGGGAATCTTAGTAGACTTAAAATGCGTAATAGCAATATTAAACAACTTTGGAATGGACATAAGGTATGTTTGGTTTACTAGCTTTAAATAAAATAATAGTTGTACTTTTTGTCGGGAGTCCAATAGAATTCGTCTTCTAATTGCCATGAGAGAAGTTATTGATTAAAGTGTAGCTATGTAGGAGATGAAACTGTAATTTTTCCTTTTCTCCTCTTTCCTGGTCTTTCGTTTCTAACCATTGGATCAACATTTGAATGGTTCAGATTTGTTTTATACCAAGTCTGAACCGCTCAAATGTGGATCTAATAGTTATATAAAAAGGGAAGAGGATGTGAAGAGAAAAGGAGAGGTTCCTTTTAGACGTGAAGTTATCTAAATTATTAAACATGGATTCTTCTTCTTCTTTCTAGCATTTTCCAAATTTGTTGGTAATCGATCTATCATATTCAGAGCATCTCATTGCACTGTCAGATCTCTCTCATGCCCCTAAGATTGAACAGTTGCGCCTTGTTGGTTGTGTGAATTTGACACGAATTTATTCTTCAACTATCCTGGGAAAGTTTGAGAGTTTACATATGCACGATTGTGGGGCGCCAGTGCAGATAAACTTTGGGAGCAATATGAAAGGGATATGTTATTCAGGGTTAGTGTTTGTGTACAACTATTTAAATGTTGAGAATTGGTCGTTCAATCAAGTGACAGTGAAGGTGTTGGTTTGCGGCAAGATGATGCATAGTGTTAGATTCAAACATGTGGTGGTAATGCCATTGGCAAAGATAACAAAATTGAGATCTTTACTTGCATTTGTTAGGAGAGTTGATTGGTTAAAGGGTCCATTTGAGTTTGGACATGATCTCAAACAACATTTTACCTATGATATCGAAACTAGAGATCCCCTTGGTTTGGGCAATAGAATGGGCTTAGCATGGTGGTGAGGAGCACTACGTTGAGAAGAGAGATGATTCATGATAACATTGAAACAGAAATTATTATTGATGATCATCAAGTGATTGCGATGAAGATGAGGACAACAACATTAATACCAGTTGAAGAAGAAGAACAAGTAGAGGAGGATGAGGATGATGACGAAGAGTTAATAATGGAATATTGCTCTTGTAGTAACGGTGCTACTCCAATATTATTCACAAGAGTTCCCAAGAGCATCACTCGGTGGTCTTTATTGACGCAACTAAGATTAAAAGAGAGTGATATGATTAGTATGATTGGGATTAATAATGCTCAAGTAGATGATGATGATGATGGTTATTGCAGAAGGAGGATTCAACCTCTCTTGGATGTAAAACTCTCTTCCCTCGACATTCATGATCATTCTTTTGATATTTATTATGGGTTCGACGGGCAGAATCGACTACTACGACATATCCGTCAGTATTGGCATTTTTTTCAATTCCCCCATGCTGTTGATAGTAATGACTCTCCTGATACTCCTACATTTGTGATTTATGGAGCTTGTTGAATATAATTATTATTTGAATTAAATATGTCGGTTTAATAAAATTATTATTCACATTATGATATCATTTATTCTTATTGTTCATGAAATATTCACGGAGGGCCTTCTTACAGAACAACTTCATCAAATAAAAATCCTTTGGTAGGGGAGCTATAGACAACTCTTTATGCCTTTCGCTTCTTTCTCTGTCTGATGGCTATTTAGTTAGTTGTGAGGCTAATAGATACATTGTTGACACAATTAAATGTCATTAAATAGATATATTGTCTTTGTTTGGATTGATATTGTCTTTTGATCAATCTTCAATGCCTATCAAAAATTGTAAGCCATACATATAGACATGAAATTAATGGTTAAACAAAATGGTAATTCCAGGGTCATGTAACCATTGCCAGTAAATTTCAACCACTATTGTTCTTCTTTAATTTAAAAAAACTTAGAGTGACCAAAGTGATTTAATCATTTTCATAAACAATTTGTGAAACTCTTAATATCATTCTCTTAATAACATCTATCAAGCATTGTCATATCAATATGTTGAATAGTTTTTGTTGGAAAATGGGTCAATCCACCCTTGGTGGATTAGGTCCAATCCATTAATATGGGGCAAAAATATGATAATTAGAAATATGGGATTCAAAGGTGTAATAATCCCCACACTATTTAAATTTTAAATTTTAAATAAAAGAGTGGGAACAATTTTCATGCTATGAAACGTGCACAACCGTTTTTGCATTTTTAATTCTCTATAAATAGAGAATGCCTTGCAGAAAAGTGAGTTTTACGTATGCGGAAAAATTACTACAATTCCTCTTTCCAAAAACTCTTTCATCTCAGAGTGCATTTGCTGTGTAAAACAACTCGTATCCTATCTTGTGATCTGGTTCGTGTGGGTACCAAAAGCAACTAGTCTACATCTTCAGGTATGCTCTAAAACCTTCAGTGGTATCAGAGCCTTTATAAATGTTTCTGTGGTTGTTTATAAGATTTGTGAAATTGATTAGATCTTTGGGCTGTTGTGCGCGGTTGGGAGAGATAAACTGTAGCCTACATTTTGTTTTGTTTATTATGAAGATATCTGGTGAAATAAGCATATTCATTGTATGATTTTGACCCCAAAAACCTTCCATAAGAAGAATTTTAGTAAGTAAAACGTAATTTTAGATGGATTCGGAGAGCACAGTAGTAGGTTTTTCATAAGAGGTCATTTGAAAATGTAAGATTTAGGCTTTGAAATATATCCCATTGCATAGAACACGAAAAAACGAGAAAAATGACACCAAGAACGCTAAAAACTGACATCAAACGGCAGAGAAACGGAGGAAAGAAGTTTCAGGTCCGTCGAACCTGACCAACTGCTCCAACTGGGTCTGGAGTGACCCCGCTGGAGGTTGAAGATGACCGTACACAATGAAAACGGTGTCATTTCAATATTTAAAAAAAATATTATTTATTGGAATTTGGGCTCGGAGGCCCAAATAAAAAATAGTAATAAAAAGGGTTGGACCGGGTTAGTATTTGGGTTCAGAGGCCCAAATCAAATTTCAAAATAATAATAATAATAATAAATAAAATTATGGATCGGGTCAGCCCAACCCGATTCGAAACAAAATTGGGCTGGACTGGCTTAGGATTTGGGCTCAGAGGCCTAAATCAAAATAATTCAAAAAAAAAGAAGGAATCATGGATCGGGTCAGCCCAACCTGATCCACAACAAAAAGGTTGAACTGGGTTAGCCTAACCCGAGTCCAAAGCTTTACTTAAAAAAAATATTTGGAAAAAGGACACGTGGCGCGTGGAGCCACGTGGCACAATGAAAATAACTTTTGAGAAGTCCACAGTGAAGCTATCAGCGCGTGGAGGTCAACGAGATGGCGCGTGAGGCAAACGGCGTCCTGCTTGGCGGCACGTGTAGTACACACACCGTCACCGAGAGTGGGAGTTATATGAATTTTTCATTTTAATGTGATTTTTTCTTCTCGTGGCGCGTGTAGGCGGGTGAGTGGTCCAAATGAGTTGCAGTTTGTTCCTAAAACTTTCTAAGTTCAAGATCTTTATTTTGATATATAATTTTCCTATTTTCAGTGGCAAATCATATCTGTTTTAATAAGATTTCAGTGCGCTTTGAAGTTTATTTACGTAATTAAATAATAATTTATCTACTTTTATTTAGGTAATAAAGATGTCAAATTCTTCAAAAAGCATTGGAACGTATGAGTACGAATCTGTGATTTATGAGTACTTGGATGATCAGATTCAAGTAAATGTACCTGAAGCTGATCTAGAACAGGATCCTGAAGAAGAAGTCTTCTTTGAGGAAAAGGATCGTGAAGAATTAATTGAAGAGAATCTCGAACAAAATCCTGTGGAAGCTCAAGTGGAACCTCAAATGGTTTACACTGACTCTGGACCTAAGAGTGAAACCTCTAATGCTGATAATTTGGAAAAGGTGGACGAAGAAGTAAACCAACCATTGACTTCTAATTTAACCAAAGCCATAGCGTGGAGCGATGCAATCAAATTAAGAAACGTGAAGCAAATAAATGGTGTGATTGCAAAGTATGTTGAATGTGTCAACGATATAGAAAGTGCATAATTCTACACCAACGTGATGCTGGAATATAGAAAAGCAATCATGACTTTAGGCAAAGGAAAATATAAATTAACAGCCTTTTGGGTGTTGGCATTAGATATAGCAACACAATTTATGCTAAAAATGCCCAAACTTAGAAAATTGAGGAAAGCCATAATAACTTATTGTTCTGATATTTAATTAAAGTATTAGGTTTCCTTTGTACATTGGTTGGGTAAAATTTTTAGGAATTTTAGTAGCATAAACAACCATTATTCAATCACATACATGCATTAAAAACATGATATATGCATATACTTAATTAACATGAACCTTGAGAATGGATCACCATGCATACCTTATATGTCAAATCATATAACATAGACCAAGGCATCATTGCATAAGAGCAATCTTCATCATACCACAACCTTATCATTCACACCATGACACATTATTCAATTCATAGCAAATCAAGTAATCATACAATTAAATACAATGATATGCAATTAAAACAAAAATTGCTAAGCTACCTTTTTCTCCTTGCTTTTCTTGGTCCCTTGCTTGTCAACTCTTTCTTTAATGTTCAATGGTCCTATATAACATTACATAAAGGTTACTAAATTATTTGAACCATTATAGTATCACTTCTTCATAACTATTTTTAATCTGCTCTCTTTAACCTTAACTTCACACTTTTGCATCAATGGATTTCAAAATTTATCTAACATGCTTCTCCTCTATAATTTTGCATGTAGATTTCATTTTTAAGCTCAAATAGCTCAAAAAAGACCTCCTTCCCTTTCAACTATTCAAAAAAGCAACTTGAAAGGAGTTGTTGCACAAAATTCCAATCTTTGTTTCTAATGCTTCCAAACTTGGTTTCTCACTTCTACCCCACACAATTTTTCATTTTAAACTCAATGGAAGCATCAAAATCATCAAAAACACATTCATTCTTCCATTTTCCTTGCAGGCTGAAACAGTACAAAAAATTTGCAACAACATGATTTTTCCAACTTCTTTTGCTTTATACATGTATAATCTTACTTCTAGACTATTTTCCAATCATTATTCAACATAAAAACACTCCTCCCTTGCAGATCAATTTCGTGCAGCAGCCCATGAACAGTGATTTTGTGCCAAAAATTACAAACAAGCTCAAATCAACTCAAACCAAGCATCAACATGTAGCAAATTAAGCATAGAGTTGATTTACGGCACTTACCTCTTCCAATTTTTGCTCTTTCTTGCTTTTTCACTTCAGCCCCTTTTCAAAACCTTTTCTTGAATCTCTAGAACCATAGCACCAAAGGAAAAATTACACCGATCAAAAGAGAGAGGAGAGCTCATAGATGAATTTTATGGAAGAAATTGCACTCTTACCTTGAGTTTTGTTTGATTCCACTTCCCCTCCTTACTTTGAAGTCTCAAGACATGTCCTCTCTACTTTCCTATGAGTTCTGGTTGTGCTTCTGCAGAAATGGATGCTGGAAAGTGCTTGTAAAATCTATATATATTAAGTTTAATGAAGGTGGGGTCCACTTATATTGACAGAGTAACTTTACACTGATGTAATCTACCACTTTAAGTTAAATATCCTTCTTACTTTTTCTTTTTAAATAAGAAGAGCACAAGTGGCAAATTCTCAAGCCCCACAATCTGCTTAATGAAATAGAAGTTGCTTTATAGTTACTTTACCCGAAAATTTTCTTCCGAAAATGCTTTTCAAGATTTTCTAATCATTGGACCAATTTAGTGTCAATAAAAATTTCTATAATTTCTTTGCTCTTATTATCATTTTTCTTCCTCAATTCCCATTCCGGATGTGTCTTTAATTAATTTCCGAAGAAAACCATAATTCGGGGTTTTTTCGACCCTTTTCTTTCCGTTCTAGCAGACTGCTTCTGACTTTATCTTGGAATCAATTTTATAAAATATTACAATTTTCAACCTATTTTTCCTCACTTTGAAACCAATAATTTGAGGCCTCTAGATATTTTAAATAATCATTTTTGACTAATTATTTTATTAAATAACCTTTAAAATTCCCGCAAAGATTATTTATGTCATTTTGGCTTAAGCCGAACTTCAATTACTGATCAGTGAATTTTTCTCTATCATTTGGGACTCTATAATATTTTCTGATATTTTGGTTAAACTTTGACCAAAATGCTCTTTGACTTTCCACAATTTACCAAAATACCATTGAATTTCAAAAATGACATTTTGGTCTCAAGAAATTTCAAATTTTCACTTGGGTCCCTATTCAAAATGTCCCTTTGGTCATTTTCTTTTCAAAATGACATTTTAGTTCATTCTTTCCTTTCTAAATCCATATCTTTCCTTTCGTTATTCTTTCTGTCTCTGCACACATTTTTCCTTTTATTTTCTTTCGCCTTTAACTTTCTTTTATCCAGCCAAATGCAACATAATTTTCAGAGAATTTTTTTATCTAACAGGAAACTTTGTAAAATTGAGTTTGGTAGCATTTATCATTCAAGCTTATTACCAAACTCTTAGGCCTAGAAATTTGAGATATAACAAATGGTGACCCAAAAGTCACCGATGAAAGGTCCCTTCGGTGACGACTTTTTTTGTCACTGCTAAAAATCCTTTTTTTTTTGTAGTGCCTAAGTGGTGACTTTATTTTATATTAATGCAAGACCTCAATTTTGATCCTTCAAGGGTTCTAGTTCGATCACTCATAAAACGTCATTTTAATTAATACTCTAAGCCTAATACAATTGATATCACAATTTTAAATACGGACAACACATTGTTATATACTAATATAGCATTATAATCTTAAATACTGATATAGTAAGTTTAATTTTAAGAAAATAAAAGAATGATTGGAAGGAAAATCTCCTGATAATTCTTTATTGGATTTGAACAAATTGATAACTATTCTAACAATTCTATCAAGTTTCTAGAATATATGAAATTGAGGAATAAAACATTAAGATATTGTTAATCAGATATAGTACCATTCCTTCGGTCTAATAAAACGTTAATTACCAATACACAATGACAACGCATAATTAACAAAAAAAGATATTCTTCCCATGGAAATTAAATCAACAATCATGTTTCGGAATAAAAAATCCTTTTTAGTTAATTAATTAATGATAGGGCATCAATTGTGGTATTGAGAGTTTTATTTTTTTTATACATTTGGTATTGAGGGTCACAAACGAATTCAATAAAAGGGCCTGCGAATTTTTTTAAAAATCTCGTCCTAAAACGTAATGATGTAATTTCCCTTTTTCATAAATATTGGCCCAACACGGTGGCCCAAAGAGTTTCGCAGACCCTCCTTTTTTGAATAAGTCTTGGCCCAAAAAGGGGGCCCAAACGTGTTTCAGAACGAGGGCCACAGAAACAGTTTTTTAATACAAGGCTCAAAACGCTTGCCCAATCATCACCCAAAACGGGCAGTTTTGGCCCTTTCATACGGGTTGGGTTACCCTACCCGACACGCCTCCCGGTCCACGCAGCCGCTAATCTCCCTTTTGTTCTTCAGATCGTTTTCTCAGGCGACGACAAGGGGCCTTTTCCGATGTCCCTCGTGGAGTTTTTAGCGACAAGATTTACAGAAAATTGGGAAAGAAGCAACTGGGCAGGATTTAAACTGATAGTAAATCAAGTTAAAACAAATGCTAACGAACCATCCCATTCTTGAGGCTTTTCGAAAATCTGACCCCCCGGCGAGGAGCCATTCATTCCGGTGAACAAGCTTTAAAAAATCTAAAAGCTTGATGATGATATATAAGTAGATTCACGCATACGCACATACTCATATAAATTGCTTGAAGATAAATATACACAGATTCACATATAAGGAACTCTATCGTGAAAATATATACGCATACACACAGATTCACAGAAAGCAAAACGTGAACCAGAGGGAGGTCTGGAAGCGCAGCGTATATATGCATAGGAGAATTTTTTTTTTTTTTTT
>QFDD01013265.1:0-10240 GCA_006871305.1 Vachellia collinsii
AACTCCATTCACACTCTTCCCAATACTGATAAAAAATTCCTCAAAGAGAGAAACAATTACAAGTCAGTTTATCCATTGACCAAAAAAAAATATTTTAAAAAAACTTGTTGAGATCCATTTACTCATGAAAGCTACTATTAATATATATTGTGGAAGTCATCGCAGAAAAGTAACTTGGAGATGGATAATCAATTAAAGCACAGATGTGAGGAATCACCTGTATATTCTAGAAATGTTGCTGCACCTTCGTCCAAAATCATTTATTGCCATCTCAAGGTCGGAATTAGTCATGTACCCGCGAGACAAGTCAAAAGTACTTCGGGAGAAGGGGGAAACAGATTTGAAGTTAATGCACTAAAAGGAGAAAACAACAACTATGTCATAACTACTTAGGTAAAGTTCTTTGCGATTACCTCGTCTGACTCTGAGCTTGATGGTCCTCAAACAGGTGCCTTGCATGACTTTCACCAGCAGTAGTGTTTAACCCTTACAACATGAAGACAAATTATTTATTAGAAACACCAAAAGTTAAAAAAGAAAAATCCGCCAAGTTTCTACATATAACTATACTTCCTCGTGGAACTGATTCATCGCATCAGATTTCGTTGACAAAGGAATCAGATTTTCCCGGTTCACTTCAAGTTCACAATTCTTTCTCAATTCAAAACCTTCCCGGAAACCAAGAAGAGGAATATAGAAGATGTTGAGATATAGGTTACTACTCTAAGGAACTAAAGAGAAAAAGACCTGAAGGAATTGAGCTCCATAAACCACCCCTGGCTATACAATGGTGAGAAAGAGATAAAATCGTAGACCAAAGCAGGAGAAGAGAGAAGAGTAGCTTCATAATCTTCAAAGATGATGAATTGCAAGCTCAAACATCTGGAGTATGTTAGAGCCTTTGTCCTCTCAATCGCTGTGTTCTTTTTGGTTGAATCGCTTTGTTGATCGCCGCCAACCCGGCGCCTCATCACGTGCACAAGCAAGGAAATCGCGCGTGAGTGTACGCGCAAATTTATATGTTTCCTTTTTGTCTCCGTATAAAATTAAAAAAAAAAAAAAGTATAACTAAATTGGCATAATAGACTTCAATAGGAATTAATAAAATATCAATTTTAAAGAGAAAATTGCAACAGGAAACTGGTTTTATTTTCAATGTGTCACTTAAATCAGAATGGATGAAGATATTATTGAGTAAACTCTTCTTGTGTGACAACATTAATAATGCAACATCAATCTTGGGGGGGAGATGCAAAAAAACACGATAATTAAAAGGTTGTGTTTTCATCCGAAAGTTTAGCTTTCATCAAGACGAAGGAAAATTGGTGCTATAGAAAGTCGTATGTCTTTCACTCTTAACATTTCTCATGTATGTTAGCTCTGTTTGGCTACATATTTTAACTTTCCAAAATACATTCTGAATTAGTGAGTATTGTTTGACAACACATTTTGATAAAAGCTATTTTGAACCCAAAGTGCATTCAAAGTCGTGATCTGAAAATTATAAATCGTGACCTGGGATATTTCAGATAGCGATCTAAACATGAAAATTTCAAAGCGCCACCTGAGACACTCTCAATTGTGACCTAAATATGTTAAGTCGCAACTTGAGACATGTTAATTACTTTTTATCCTTTTACTTTTTCCCTAATTTTATCACAATATATAATTATATATATTATTTAATGAGATTCACTTTTTTTTTAAATCACTTTTACAACGTTTATCCAAATAAGTTTTTATTTTTCAAAATATATTCTGGATAAAAGTTATTTTCCAGGTTATCCAAACGGTACATTGTCTAGGTTTGTGTAGACTTGAGAATGATGCAAATGAAAGGCCTTATCAATTAAAATTTCTATGGGTATTAAAAAAGTTCCAAAAATCTGAATTGACTTTTCACAACACATCGGCCAAATGAGATTTATTAAAATAATAAAATATTAGTATAATCTCTTTAATATCGCATATTAATTATTTAATTCTTATATTAAAAATTGGATGTGATGGTGTTACATATGGTTAATTAACTAAATGCTTATAGGGATTCCCAATCGAAGGAAGTTGAATCTAATGAAAAAAAATTAATTCCTCATAATGTGATAAATCAATATTCAAATACCCTCTTGAAGAGGTATCTATATTTAATGTTCAATAGTGTCTTGAATTATTTAAAATATATGTTCTTTAGAAAAAGAATGAGGCTCGGTCCGGATCTAAATGATCTCCATGATAAGGCTTGAGTAGACTTACATGGAATACTGGATGATACTTGATACCGGGAGGCAACTCAACCTTGTAAGCTTGGGTCCCTACTCTTTTGAGGATGGGGAAGGGTCCCTCGTACCTCCTGATGAGTCCCCGATGTCTCCCACTTAACCGGGCGTGGTTGTACATCTTAACGAGAACAAGGTCTCCAACTTGGAACTCCCTCGGGTGTCTCTTCTTGTCAGCCTCTATAGGAAAAAAATTATTTTTTCGGAGAGTTTTTTCTTATTTATATTAGGGCACAGTGCAAATCCATCTTAGTGTAGCTTTACTCTGTGGGCTTTATTTTTTTGGCTGGTCTTTCTGATTTCAAATGAAAATGGCCTTCGAAAAGGAGGGATTCTATTTCAGCCCATTTTCAGATTGATTAGTTGGCCCAATGAATTCATGGCTCGCTGGACTTAAACTACCTTGGAGATGTTATCTCCAGTTAGTCACATGGATCAAGTTCATACCACCCAGAGAGAAGAAGAACCAATGGGCGCTCGATCGAACTGGTGTGAATGGGCTACGACCGACATCCCTCAGGACGAGGTTTCGAATCCTGGGGGGTGACAGACGCGATAATTACAGCAGCCTCAAAGAGGTTGTCCCATAGGTACCGACTTACCCCAGTAAGGGCTCCTTGGTTGGGATCCGGATTAGTTGGGTGGCGGGGGTTCCCCCAGAATACCAACCCAAATACCGGATGATTAATGCCAGTAAATGCTGGTGTTATCAAAAAAAAAACAAGAAGAAGAAGAAGAAGGTGGTTTAACAAGGACCAATGGGGCTTGGTCTAACAGAAAAAATTAATCCTCACAATGAGAGTTTGGTCTAGTAAAAGGGGTTAATTCCTCATAATATGATAAATCAAAATTTAAATCTTCACTAAAAAATGAGTTTACATTAATTATCCAATAATGCATCGAACAAGATGGCTCTCTAGTAGGAGAATATATGTGCTTAATGTAAGAAAAAATGTTCAACCTAAACCCTAACGGGGTTAGGTTTAGCAAAAAAAGACTTGTCTTTTATAATGTGGTGAACCATGGTTTAAATTTTCCGTAGGTAATACACCCATATTTAGTGTTATAATAATGTCTTGAGCATGATTGCCCCAGTAAGAGAACATATGTGCTTCACAAAAATAAAAAAAAAAGTTCAGGTCAAGCATTTAGTGTCCGATGGTGTCTTGAATAAAATTTCTTCCAATAGGGGGATGCATATGCCTAAGGGAAAAATTTCAGGCAAAACAGAAAAATAAAAATTTGTTATGGAAAATAGTTTGCCTTCTATCAACAATATTAACAATAAACGACACGGATCAACAATGATAAATATGATAAATATATTAATTAATTTATTTATTTAATTTATTAAAAAAAATCAAATGAATTTTTCATTAAGGATCAATATGTTGTAAAGTTTTGTAGTCACTAGTTATTTTGTATTCAAGCACTATAGGCTTCAATCATTGTGTTTTGATTTTTTTTTTCTAACATAATTAGCAATTCAGAGATAGTTTTTAAACTTTTCTATCATAGTATTCATTGTTGACTGAGTTTTAATTCTTTACTGTATATCATGGTAGGGTACTTAAAGTGTAATTAAATTATAGATTTAAAAGTAAATTGACATGATAAATGTTTGAGGTTTGAAATCATACTGATGACTTTTTATATCCAAACTCTGAGATGCCTTCTTGTCAAGTTTGGTACATTAGATTTCTGGTTCTCATTTTTTTTTATTGTTTTACTTTGTTTAATGTTTATTATGTTCTCATTTTTTCTTTTGCTTTCTGGGTATTTGTTCTTATTAAATGTTAACCTGCTTTTGCAATCTTTGGTCAAATTTATTTCGTGCCCATCAACATGATGAAATGCAGTATACAGCCATCTAAGTTTGTCTCATTTGATACACACACCTCTACTTATATCAAACAAATACCATAATTAACTTTGATATTGTTTTATTTAAAAAAAAATATAACCATGGGAGACAAGTTTTAATGTTGTACTATAAAAAATGAGTGAAGGAAAATTGATTAAAAAAAATGCTCAATATATGAAGTTATTGAACATGATTTTTTAATTAGTAATCTATCTAAAAATTTTATTGTTCGTATAATACAATAACACCGCATGATCCGTGTAGTAGACTTCACCTAATAGGGCAAGCCAACCTTATTGTTATTGCTTTATTATTGTTGTGTTTGACTATAATATCGGACTGGGATGGATGAAGTTCTAATATCCCCGATTTTTTTTGCCAATTCTAATATCCCCGATTAGACATACACTCGGGTAAATTTTTTTGATTAATGATTATGCATATATTATAATATTATTATATAACATTTATACTTCTTAAATATTAGTTTGTATTGAAAAATAAAAACAACACTTGCATAGCTAAGGCATATTGCTAGAATATATTTAAAAACACGATAAATTCACAAGAAATGCATTCTGGACAAGTTAAATGTGAGCAGAAGCCTATCCTATGAACGAACCAACGAAGATCTATTCTTTTGGTTAAAAACAAAAAAAAAACACAAATGTCTATTTCAAAATTCCCAAAAAAAAAAACCATAATTTAAGAGTATAACATTTGTTCATTATCTATGTGCAACAAGTGGATGGAGAGAACGATGATTTAACTATAAATATTAGTTTTTAAACTCAAAATTTTTCATCGCTTTCTTTTCACTTTGCTTTCAATCTAATTGACATTATTACTCACACAGTTAAGACATTTTTTATGTTTCCACAAACATATTAGTATGGTTTGCCCTATTTGTATTAGAACAAATATATTATTTATTTGTTAACGTTTTTCTATTGTTTAGCTATAAATAGTTATATCTAATCTCACCCACAAGGTAATGGACCCCTTTGTAATGACAGCAAAACAAGTATAATGAGGAAGTAATAGAAATATAATAAAATTCAGAGGGAAGCAGCGAGGAGGAAGAATGCCCTTGAGGGAAGCAGAGAGGAGGAAGCGAGCCATCTTTCCGACATAAAGTTATTATTTTAAATGATTTTAAAGTATACTTGAATAGTCGTTCTGATTGCCTTCGGTACTTGCATGAACCGGATTACAATATGGAACTTGGTTATATTACACAATAATAACATGGAGAAAAATAGAGAAAGCATTTCTGGAGAGATAAGAGAGTATTTTGCTTTTTTTAAGAAAAATCATTTTTTTCTTTCGGTTTATTTTCTACTTATAGGATAGACAGAAGAGTAATTTCTCAACTCCTCAAAAACCGCATTCCATCAAAATAGGAAAACATGTTCCCTCATGCAAATTCAAATTTAATTTCTTGAGGAATATTGTCTATTTTAACCCCAGATATTTACTTATTACATTTTTTTTTACTAAGTTAATGGATTGGATATTAACAATCTTTAGCTTTAAAAGTTTTTTTTTATCTCACTTAAGTTAATGAAGTCCTCTTTATAGTTGTCAAACCCAAAGAAAGGGAATATTGTTCAAAAACTCCCATTTAGATATTGCCTAATTTCTTGAGGGTGTAACTCTTCTTTAAAAATGTGAATCATGTATTTTTTTTCAATAATTTTCTAAAAAAAAAAAAGACATAGAATTATTTACCTATAAAAATTATTAAAAAATGTGGGAGAGTCCTGCACAATTTACTCTATTCAAATGTTTATATATATATATATATAATATAATATAATGGAGAGGTCCAACGTAGATCACAAACCACACAATATTGGAAGTCACAAATTTCATGTTTCTTCAATGTTTATGGCATCGTTTCTTTATTTTTTAATGTGGGAAATGGGTTTAGTTGAACGAGGGAAATCAAAATGGGACTGAGAGTGAATGAAATAAAATAATATTGGTTAATTGCTGCACCACCAGTACCATTTATTTTTAATCCCTCTGAAATACCAGTGCCATGGACATACTGCCTCCCGTCCTTCTAAATAAAATTTGTAAATATTAAGAAAATAAATTAAATTAGTTATTTATAATATATTAGTGGTGTAGACTTTTTTTAAAAATGCCCCTTTTGATCAATCATGTAGAACTCTGTATTGATGGAAATCCCTCTAATGTGAGTAATCAATAGAAATACTTTAAAGTAAAAATTGTAAATTTGAAAGGTAAACTAAATTGAAATTTTATATTTAAAATTAAACTAAACCTCTGTCCAATCTAATATCTGCTGTGTCTCTTGTTTTGCTTATAGCTTTCTCTCTCTTACTCTCTCAGCCAATTGAATTAAATTTTTACTTAGACATGGCATTTAATTGTTTTTTTTATGTTAAACTATCAACCTTAGTTGAACAGGAAGTGTTTTATTTGTATGTTTTATTCTCCATTTATATCAGTAAAAAACTTAAAATTAAACGATTTCAAAAGAGCAGTAGATTGAAAAATTGGCATACCCTTCTGTCAAATTCCTCATTTTGAACTTCAAGCAAATTGCCAATTCCATTGTAGTTGGATTGCGGCGACTTGGACAATGCCATTATCCATCACAAGCTGAACAGAATATATACTTATGAAACTGATATAAGCTGTTAAGCAGAGGCTAACCATAGTTAGAAAAATAGATTAAATGTAAATTTGCTATCCTTAGATATGAAGGAATTGGAGAGGATGTTTTACAGTCACTAGCATTCATGGGAGTATGTGAAGGACATTTTATTTTTTTACAGTATTATATTACTTTTGGATACTAGAATAAAATATCCTAAATATTACCGTTAATTGGCTTTGGCTAGGTTCAAATTAGGATTTTACTCAATCCATTTGGTTATGTTAACATTGATGAGAGGTTATTGACGAGTGAGAGGAACATGAGAAAACCTAATACACCACTCCTGAGGGTTCCTAACCTGTGGCAGGACAGTTCTTCACCAGTTGCCATCTTTGTGCTCACACCCTGATCAAGAGAGTCACTAATATCCGTTTCTACAGACAGTGTTATGTGATTTCAGTTATCCCTATTTTAGATCACGAGTTCTGTGGAATACTGCCTCAAGAACATCTAGTATGGCGGAAGGTATTTAATTAAGTTTTTTGCTGCTGTTTTGCATTGTGATAATTACATTGCATGATTTGGTTATTGCATTCATATGGTTTGTCTTACAGTATGGGTACAATCACTCAACTCATCCTCCATCACTTGCAAGCTATGGACATAGGAAGCAATGCCATATCTTCTTTCAATCATGAATCTCTCATCTGCCGGTTTATTGGCTTGAAACTCATTTGAACTATGAATTATTGGAAGAAGTTGCAACGGCTAATTCATATTCTGATTCAGGAGTCAACTTTACATCAAAAGCGTTATGATAAAATATTGCATGAGCAATTTCTTTGGTGTCTCCTATGTTGAATGCAACTACAGAGTTCTTGAGAACTTTGGCATCTAAAATATCCAAGTAAAAGTTTTCATGTGTTGAATGAGACTGGGCTCCTCTGTGACCTTCACAAAAAGAAAGAGGTGATATGATCTATACTTCTACTTGTTATATCTGGTTAACTGACACAAACTAAGCCGCAAGTTATTTTTATTTCCCTTCTGCTGAGTGTTATTTGAATGCTTATGCAGTTGCTATGTTAAACCCCACCACCACCACTACTACTCTAATAAGCTTAGTTTCAAAAGCATGACCAATTATCAACGAGGATTGGATCTAGCAAAAGAGATTGATCCTTCAGCAAATCTAGGTTTAAATTTTCAATACGAGAGTTGTCCACATTTAATACTTAATATTACTTGGAACAAAATTGCCTCTAGTTATAAGCCACATTTGCTTGGAGGACCAATTAATTAGGAGAGCAGCTAATATTGGTCAAGAGGGCTACTTTATTTGAGAATGGCTGTAAAATCATGGTGTTGTGGATGCTTTGCTTGGTCTGATGGACTCACACCAAAATATACTTTGGAGTTCTTGACAAACAATGGCACTAAGATTAAGATCGAGATTAAATTATTGAGGAAGAAGCTGAAATATTTGATTGTGAAAGAATGGCGTGGTGGTGCTGGCTATCAGAGACAAAGTGTTGTAGTCTTTTAGAGTTCGGTGTTTTGATCTATCTGGTCAGAACACTATTATGTACTTTCAAATATAAATACAATAAGGAAGATTGCAGTTAGGTTCCAAGAAATGAAAATAATATCTGACTAGTCTTAAAGACTTATCAATGACAAGTGAAAATGATACTATTGATAAATGAAAATGGTTCATTAACAAATTAACGGGGACTTGTCACATATTATTTCTCTTGTTTAGAATCTAATTGCAATTCTCCTAATATAATATTGTAATATAATGCTGCCATATGCTACCTGATAGCAATTCTCCAAATATACTATTGTAATATATTGCTGCCACATGCTGTAACATAATCTAGTTTGTGATAGCAGCTTCTATTGTGGGGCTCTTTTAGTAGTCTTTTTGTCACATGGTCAAATATAGATGGCCACTATTGTTTTTTTTTTTTTGGGCAGATGGCCACTATTCTTTCCGCATGTAAAAGTTCCAAAAATCCATTAAGAAGATGGCAGTATAAAGTTGACAATACATTAACTTCCACTCTATCCAAATTGACTATCGATCTTGACAAACATATTTTTGGTGTTAAAATTATAAGTTAATGTTCTCAATATTATCATAATTATCTGACATGCCGTCAAACATCTCAATCTTAATTTTATTAAATTAAAAAAAAAAGCCTCAACATAAATTGAGTCAAACATTATAGAAACTTGGTATAATTTTCCTTGTTTAATTATAAATTAAGAGCGCAAGTTAAGAGATAGGCGCAAGAGACTGAAGACTCAATTGATTAGGCAACAAAACGAATCGCCTATCATCTGCATAACTTTTTGTCAGGTTAACATATATGCTAATAATGGATCTGTGAAGACTGAAGACCATGGTGTTCACATTCACTGCTGCAAGGTGTTTGATAAAATACCTGAGAGAATACCCAATCTCAAAGACGCCTCCTTCCACAACCTAACCATTCCATTCAGGTTTTTTTGTGTGAAAAAGATTACACTAAAACACCAAAATTCCCTCTCCACACTGCCACACAAAAAAGAAAAAAGAAAACAAAATCTCCCTATTTAGAAATTTTCTTATCAGTCAAAAGGATTTGATGTTTTTATATCTGCAAGATTTTATACACAAAATATACCCGTACTTGAATTCAAGTCCTTTTGCCGGTAAAATTTTTAAATGGAAACTTTTCATCAATTTTTCCAACTAAGAAGGAAACAAAAAAGAAAGCAATATTTTGAGGGGGGGGGGGGGAAGTCATGATTCAACCAAAACTGTAGAAAGAACCACAATTCAGTGGCCAATACAAATGGCTCTTTCTTTGGTTTCAGAGTTGTTGGGGATGTTGAATCGCAAACATAAGAGACTATCTATTGACTAATTACAATAACAAATACAGCCACAGCAAAACAAAAGAGAGAAAGAAATGGCGTTCTCCCTCACAACGAATATTAATGAACAAAAATATAATCACAGCTACATACTTTTGGCCCCAAAAAAAAAAAAATCACAGCTCTTAACTCCAATATAAAATGAATGCATATCTAAGAATAACTTCTATAAACTCAAGGCCTTCTATTCTGTGTCTTCTACAGCTTCATCTCATTCTGGTGCCAAACCTGCAAAAGACATGCTAACATGAGGTTCAAAAGAAGCATGTTCTGAAGACATTTCTAAAGCATGTTAGTACAATAATACTCAAGATTACATCATTTCATCAACTTTATCTACTTGAATAATACTGTGGTCGCAGTTTTCAATAGCCAAAGTAAACAAGAAGCCCTAGCCTTACCCCCCCCCCCAAACAAGTAAGTTACTTGAATCACACGACGCCATTTGACTTAATCAACCATTGCCTTGCTAAACATGTGAATCCTAGACTCCATGATTAATTATTACCTTGGTATCTTAACACCTAAAAACTCCTGAAAAGG
>QFDD01013270.1:0-10178 GCA_006871305.1 Vachellia collinsii
ATTTCTTCTTCTATCTCCTCACTCTTGCTGGATAAATGGGGTAAATTATGCAAAGTAGGTGTATTAGAAGGTTCAGTTAGTCTACCTCTCCTACCTCTATGCCCTCTCCACATACAAACACTGAAGGATGAAATGAAAATCAAATTAGAGAAAAATTGGAGTCAAAATTTATATTTAGCAAGTATTAAGGTCAAAAAGAATGCAAACACTGTGAATTCAAATAGTGTTTAGGAGTTTGAGGTGTAGTAAGTGCTATACACTCTCAAGATATGTGTAGAAGCTGAAGCTATACAAAAACAAAAAACTTGGACACTTAAAAAAAAGATTTTCAGTAAAAGAGGCCACTTGAGTCACGACTTTCCAGTTCCAAGTCACAACTAAAAGTGTAGCAAGGGCAATTGTGATGAAAGGATAAACACTTAGAAAAATTTGGTTGAAAAAGCACACTAAGGTCACGACTTAAAAGTCATAGGTCACAACCTCAAATCCTAGAATGAAAAGGGATTTAGGTCGTGACAAAAGGGTTAAAGTCACAACTTCAAATATATCGGAAGCTACTCTGAAAAAACATGTTCAAAACTCACCAACTCACTTAGTCAAATGCTATCAAACTATGCACAAATATTCAAAATCTTTAGTAGTTGACCAAACACTTAGGATCAAGCAAGAACAAATGCAAAATGCTATGCAAATGCGCAAATGCAAAATTATGAAATAAAATCAAGATATTTGTTTGTATTAATGTAAAATTTGTATGCTGTGCAATGTCAAAATTGAAAGCTAAATAAAAAATTCAACGAGAATCGAGCCAAATTAACAATGGTGATAATAACCAATTACTAGGGAACCAATTACTTGGCTCCTTGGCAATGGCGCAATTGATCGAAATGGGATGTCGCCTTCTAGTTCGATGCAAAATGATTGCACCAAAATAATGTAGTATAGTGGGTAACTTATCATTCTTCTCAAGGAGTAGTTCATTGATTATCCCAGTCTAAATTTGCAGTTAAAAACATGTTAAACTAGGTATAAAGCGGGGTTTTGATTTAAGAAAACAGTGGTGCAGAAAACTTAACAATACAGGAGGGAAATATTTTTGGTCTTTTCAAGAGATGAAAATATGTTTTGGATTAAGAGGGTATGCGATGAGATAGACTCTTAGTTTACCAAAACTCAACTTTCATTGCTCTTAATTTAATATGGGAGCTTAGTCTCTCTGAGTCTAAGTGAAAATTATAAGCAATCACTTCGGTCCAATGATTTAATTAATGACAACTAATTTGAATCCAAGTTGATTAACACTTCTTAAAACATTGTTGAAAACCACTCTGAGTGTAAATGAACAGATGATGTTCATGCTCTCAATGGATTGCAATCACAACCACATAAATCACCAACTATAAACAATCATTGACAATTAAATGAAACAAGGGATCTAAACTGAAATATATTTATGAATCAGTATGAAACAACATCCAATCCAAATACATAGTCTAATCAAAATATTTCAAATCTGTAATCACAGTTTTCATAGCAGTGGAAATTCCTAAATCTAGAAATCTCTACAAGTGTTCAAACATGAGATTAGACTAAGAATACTCCCTAGTGAATCCATGAGCTCAAGCTTTATCCTCCATCACCAAGAGGCTAATGTTTTAGCTTCTCATATCTCTCAAAACACAACAATCACTCTAGAGACCTTTTGCCATGAGAGGGATGGTAACAGGTATTGAAATGTGTAGAAAAGAGTGTTGGGAGTGAATTAATCGGGTAGGAATGGTGAGAAATGAAGTAGAAGTGAAGGAAAATGGATAGGGCTTGTTGGTTGCTTGAGAGAGAAGGGCTAAGCTCCAAAACTTACAAATCTACAGAATGGGGGCTTCTTTCTATGCGATGGCTTCTCCCTTAGGTATAGGTGGTTGTTGACCTAATCCAAAATGCACAGCTGCACTTTCACGCTTTGAGATCATGACTACATATATAGTATGTCATGACTTTATCATGTTTTGGTCATGACATTGTAACTTTAGTCATGACTTGATGGATCAGCACAGTATTCTGGAATGACATCAAAGTCGTAACTTAATTGGTTGAGTCGCGACTCTTAAGACACAGTGTCACCTCCCACTTGCATTCCTTCTTCTCCATGAACTGAAGCTCCTTCAAAGCTCATTCTTGGTCTTAAAGACCTCTTCCAAATTCCTTCAACAAAAATAAAGAGCCTTTTAAAGAATCAAACACTAAAGTTCAAGGTATGTACAACTGGATGAGATAATTTACTCCTTTTCTCCCTTATCTCAATTTACAATGCATTTGATGTAGAAAAAAGCGACATAAATGCATGTAAGATGGGGTAAAAGTGTCATAAAATGCCCAAAAGTAGACAGGAAAACCATATAAATGTTGGTATTAATCACACATCCAGCTTGTCTAACAGTCTCCTAAGATTTGATGTTGATGATGATATATGAATATTAGGAATTTTAGGTCAAAATTTGTATGCTGAAATTTGGTATTTTTTAATAGATTGAGGAATTAATAATATTTTAATGATTAAGGAGTGAATGTGATTTGAGGTTGATAATAAATTATAAATATTAGAAATTGTGGATGAATTTTAAGTGTTGATGTTCAAAGTTTTAATAGATTGAGAATATAGAGATATTTTAAATTATTCCAATAAAGAGAAATAATATAGGGAAGGGAGAAATGTGATTTTTGTAATGAGCATTAGTAGAGAAAAAACTTTTTAAATAGCTTAAAATTGACTTTTTAGATCACATCTTAAAGTGGTTTAGATAAAAAGGTTTAGGAAGTCATATACCTTTTGAACTGCATGCAAAACCGATCTAAAAGTTATCTTTATCAAAAAAATAAATACGGGGGAAACATCATTTGGTGAAGCCTCCTCTAGTATGGGTAATTTTTTTCATTACCCTAGTGTTAGCTCCTCTGTTCTTGTTTCCACCACAAAACAAACTTCTTAAAACTGGGCATATTCATGTTCAAATTTGAAATGAAATAGAAAAGTTCACCAAAATATTTTCTTCTAAAAAAATGAACACTTAGATTTATACAAGACAATCCTACCTACTCTTGTTGATATTTTCCTGAATTCTATAGCGTTGAGAATAAATTCAAACAAATGGCTATCGAAGACAAAAGAAAACCATCCTAAATTTCAATTATTCAATATACATGCTTACAAAAAGAGAATCCAATAACAGAAATCAATAACATTTGCGAAAGGGCTTTACAGTTAGGGATGGAGGAGTATTATTTTTTTTAAGAACCTATGTATACTCTAATCTTCAGAAAAAGTCATACTTGAAGAGAATTTATTTTAGTTCTTCTCAGTTCTTTTACTTCATGGTTGCTTTATAAAAACCAATTATTGGTACTTGTTTGGCATACTCCTCAACATCATGGTGGAGTTTTGCAACCTTTGATTGGAATTTAGAGGATTGGAATGTAGCCAAAAAGTCCTTCAATTTGTACCTGATTCAAAAATTCAACAGCAACTCTATGTTAGCTCTTTCAAGCACCCAACAAACATACAACAACAGTTTTATTGGTAGTCCAAGATAAAACAAGCTCAAAACTCAACAAGCTTATATAGCAGACATACCTTTGGTTTCTACCTTGTGAGCATGCATTTAATGAGTTGAGGAGTATATTGATTTCACCTCCTATTTTAACCTCACCCAATTGGGAATTGCCCTTTGAAATTTCATGTGATGCTTCCAATCAAAGTGTGGGGGCAATCCTTGGTCAAAAGGACGATACTGTTTCTAAAGTAATAGCCTATACCTCCAAAATCCTGGATGCTACTCAGAAAAACTATACAACCACTGAAAAGGAATTGTTTGCAATTGTATATGCACTTGATAAATTTAGACAATATCTCATAAATTCCAAAGTAGTTGTATACACAGATCTTGCTAGTGTCAAATACATATTCCACAAGCTGCAATTGAAGCCTCGACACTTGAAATGGATGCTATTGCTTCAAGAGTTCGACTTGGAGGTGAAGGATAGGGTTGGGAATGTAACCACATTGTAGATCACCTCAGTAGACTGCCGCTTCATACCAGGGGAGTGTTAGATTCTAATGTGATTTGTGATTCATTTCCTGATCAGTCTCTATGTGTTTTATCCGTTATGAAAACATGGTTTGCACATCCTGTCAACTATCTTGTTACAGGACTAATTCTTTCTCACTTGACTCCATTTTAGGCACAAAACTTCAAGAGCGAAGCTTCATACTATATCTAGGATATGTCATATTTGTGGAAGATGTGCTCTGACTAAGTGATAAGGAGGTGCATCCCTGAAGAAGAAGCATTGGTTATATTGGAGGCTTGCCACAATACTGTTTGTGGGGGTCACTTTGCGGCTAAGAAAACAGCTCGAAAAGTTTTGGATGCCGGCTTCTATTGGTCAACCCTTTTCAAGGACTCCTTTACCTTTGCAAGGCATATGATACATGCCAACGATTTGGGGGGTGAGCAGTAGACACGGGATGCTGCAATAGCCCAACCTTTTTTGTGAGGTTTTCAATGCCTGGGGGTTAGATTTTATGGGACCTTTTCCACCTTCTCACTGGCTACACTTATATTCTCCTTTCTGTAGACTACTTGTCTACGTGGGTAAAAGCCTTCCCGACTCGAAAAGATGATGCACCTATAGTTGCCAAGTTTCTGAAGTCTAATATCTTCAGTATGTTTGGTGTACCCAATGTCTTGATTACTGATTAGGGCACACATTTTTGCTACAAGCTTCTCAATAACTTGTTGGCAAAATATGGAGTGAACAACAAAGTATCAACCCCCTATCACCCACAAACCAATCGTTTAGCCGACCTATCCAACAGAGAGATAAAGCGCATTTTGGAATGGATTGTTAAGCCCTCTAATAAGGACTAGAGTTTGAGACTGGATGAAACATTGTGGGCTTATCACACCGCATTTAAGACACCAATCGGTATGTCACCTTAGAGAATTATCTTTGGCAAGTCCTGTCACATTCTGATTGCCCTTGAGCATAGGTCCTACTGGCCTGTGAAGAGTTGCAATGTTGACTTAGAGGAGCCCGGCATGAATCACCTTCTTTATATTCAAGAGCTAGAGGAACTGCGGTTGAATGCTTATAAAAGTTCGAATACATACAAACAAAAAGCCAAGCTCATCCACGACTCCAATATTCTACGGAAGAATTTCCAGGAGGGAGACAGAGTGTTAAGGTACCAAGCCTGTTTCAAATTCAAAAAGGGAAAATTTAAGACGAGCTGGGATGGGCCTTGCACAATGGTTAAGGTACATGATTTTGGAATGGTAGAGCTAAAGGAAGAGGCCTCAAGCAAGATCTTTCAATGCAATGGTCATCTCCTCAAGCTCTATTCACAATTGATTGAGCCAACTTGATGCCAGGTCATCCATTTCCTTCCTCTTTTACGTTTCATATGTTTTTCAATCTTTGTCGCATTATTTTACATGTGATCATGTTTGAGTATTGAAAGGGATGTACCAGTAGAGTAGAGTTTATTTTCTTATGTTTGTTGTTGTGTTTAATAAACTCCCCATGTCCTTCATTAAGCCTATTATATTCTCCCACCAACACACTCAATTGCATTATTTTGTTTACCCATCTAGGCACTTCGTTCCTGGCATGTGACTGTCAGTTGTGCAGAGAGCATTGCATTGAGTAGTGTATGAGGAAGAGGCAAGTCACAAAGGCCCCCATACCTCGCTACCTTACCATACCTTGTTCCTAACCTTCTATTGCTTGAATTTGACTTTGTGTATTTGATAAACGCCAATATTTTCATGGGTTTCTTGCTCAATTTTGGGGCATTTTTGTAGCTTAATTACCCTGTCTTGTGTTAAATTGAGCCTTTCCTGTTTTTATTGGTCATACATTGCATATACAATAACACAAAGCGGAAAATGAGTAAATTATCTCCCTCAGCTGTACATGTTTCTGAACTTCAGTGTTTGATCCTTTAAGAAAGTCTTCCTTGTTTTTGTTGCAGATGTCTAGGGGAGATATTCAAGTGCTCGAAGATGAAACTAAAGGGAATGTGATTCATGACTGAAAGAAACATTCAAGATGACTACCACTGGACCCTTTTAGTCGTGACCAAAAATAATAGGTCGCGACTTGTTTGTAACTTCTGAGGCTCTGCTTACCATAAAGGTCACAACATGTTTTATTTTAGTCGTAACAGTATGCTGTTTAAGTCGTGACATATATATGTTTCAGTCACGACCTACTCAGGTGGAAATGCTGCTATGCGTTTTGGGATTAGGTCAGCAGCTGCTATCCAACTAAAGCAAATGGAGAACAATCACGAAAATGTACCTCATTCTGCAAATTCAGAAAGCAAATATGAGAGCCAATCCTCCTCTCTAAAGCTACCTTCCATTGTGCAGATCTCTTTCCATTTTCCCAACGCTCCATCTCCATTTTCATCTCCTACATTGTCCTAACCTTCCAATCACTCTTTTATGCATTTCTTCCATTCTCATCTTCATCTTTTCATGGCAGAACGTAAGGGTGATCATCTCTGCATCCTTGGAACAATGAGAGGCTAAATCTTAGCCTCTTGGTGATGGAGAGCAAGATTTGAGCCCAATGATTCATTGGGTAGTATTCCTAACCTAATCTTGTCTTTGAGTGTTTGTAGAGATCTTTAGATTTAAAGACTTCTGCTGTTATGAAACTAATGTTTATAGATCTATGAACTTATAATTGGGCTATGTAGTTGGATTGGTGTTGTTCATGTTGATCAGGATATATAAATATATTTCAGACTTTTTCCCTTATGTTCACCTAGTTGTCAATGACTGTTGGTAATTAGTTGTTCATTTGGTTTCTGTGATTGTGATTGCAATTCATTGAAGGCATGAGCATCATTTATCCCTTTACATTCTGAGTGGCGCTAAACAATGTGTTAAGGAATGTTATTTGACTTGGATTCAAGCAAATCGCATTAATTAAACCATTGGACCTATGTGATTACTTAGGGTTTCTTAATTGAACTCATAAGAATTGATCTCCCGTATTTAAGTCAACGCAAGGAAAGTTAAGCTCCCATTGCTAAGAGTCTATTTGTTGTATTCTCTTTTAATCCAAAATACGCTTCCAATTACTAAAAATGCCAAAAATATTTTTTTATTTCTGTTGCATTACATTCTATTTTCTCAAATTGAAACCCCCTTTTTTCATACCCAAGTTTAACATGTCTTCAATAACCAATTTAGCATAGGATAATCAATAAACAGCTCCTCGAGAAGAACGATTAGTTGCCCACTGTACTACATTACTTTTGGGGTAATCATTTGTATCGAACCAGAAGGTGACAAAACCGTGTCCGTTCAGTATTGAATTGCATAGATCTTGTGATGGTTTGTTAGGCATGTTGTGTAAGCTAAGTGGTTTAGGAGGTTTGCTAGGGGTACTCATCAGAACTGAATAGACAAAATGGACTCGGTACCATTTTAGTCATGACCTATTCAATTTTGGTCGTGACCTTATGTGCTGGGCACTTCTCTTTCCCTTCTTGTATGTTAGGACTTATGGTATATTTAGTCACAACATGGGGCTCATAGGTCTTGACATATAATGGGTCAACTCACGACCTGATGCTGTTTATTAGAAGCCCTAGGTCATTTATATCAGAAACCCTCGCGACCTCTCATTCCCTCTCAGCAGCAGCCGTCGTGACCCTTCCTCTTCTCCTGCTCCTCAAACGTTGCAATCCTTCCATTCCCTTCAGTTACAATCATTCCAAACCAAAAGTTGCATCCCTCCATCACTCTCCTCTCTATAAATACCCCTCTCCCCATTGCATTTGCCAAAGTATCCAAGCATGAGTTCCTCCTCTTATCTTCCTTTTCCTTCACTTTGTTGCAGTAGTTTATTCTTCCTCTCTCTCAAGGTTTCTCATTTTTTTCCGTCTTGTTTAGTAGATAGTTTAGTTTTCCATTCTATTAGTTTTGGGATTTGGAATTAGGAGTGATGATTTATTGTCATTGCTGCTGTGGTTTTTGATTGAACTTCATTTTGAAAATGTCATTTCTACGTTGAGATTGATTTGGCTGTGGAATACTCATTCCCCACAAGCATGACTGGTTTAAAACTCAATTTTTCAAAGATTATGGGCTTTAGGTCGTAACCTAAACTTCTACAAAATGCTCTTGGTACCATTTAGGTCGTGACTAGAACTAATAAGAGTCGCGACCTATATTGACAGAAAAGGGACACTATGTTTTCATAGTCAAACTCAGTTTTCTTCTGAAAATTTAATCATTCCATCACTAATCAAGTAGCATCGGTCTGTAGAATAGGATAGTCAACCCTATAAGTTAGTTCTAGCATGATGTTTTCTGTCTCTTACTCTATGATTTTCTTATTTTGCCTTGGTTGTTTTATTCATTTTTGTTAAGGGAAGATGGTGCGCACAAGGAACCTACATGTTGACAGTGACCCAAAGGAGGAGCCTCCGGTCCATTTATCATGGGCTAAGGTTGTGAACAAGTTTGGCAATAGGGTGCAGTTCATTTATCACGGACTAGGTGAACTCTTGAAGAAAAGGACCCAGGACAACCTGACATTGGTTCGTGAGTTCTACACCCACTCTACCACCATAAGTGAACTAGGGATAAGCTGTAGGAACCTTGACTTCACTATCGATGCTATAGGCATCCAGCGTTTCTACAATCTACTTGTAGTTGAGCGTTGTCAGTTAGGCCTCAAAATTAATCTGAATCTCGTTGGTTGGGAGGCTGCTTTTGCAGTAATGGGGTTCAAGAATGCAGGGTGGACCACGAGGGGCGATTAGCAGATTTTCAAGAGGAAGTACATGAATAAGGAAGTGAAGGTTTGGCTCAACTTCATGACTTAAAACATCCACCCACTGCTCACATTTCTGATGTTACCATGGAGGGTGCCCTGCTGCTATATTTCAAATGACCGGTCAACTGGTAGATGTGGTGGTGATTGCTCAGGACCACACAGTGCTCGATATTTGCTCATATTTCCCTATCTCATCATTGACCTGTGCATAGTGAGGAAAATGGTTGAGAAGAAGACAGATCTAACACACGCCCCTATCACTACAAGGATATTCATTGCTTCTAAGCCATCTACTGAAGTAGAGGAATCAAGTAGGAGCAGAAAAAGGGCAAGAGGCCAGCTGTGGAGAAACCAGAGGAAGAAACTAAAGAGGGTGATACTGACATCACTCTCAGTTCGCTCAGCGAGCTTATTTCCATTCTGAGTGACCAAGTTGTATCTTTGAACCAGTAGATGATGGCCAACTAGTTTAGAAGACAGAGGTTCATGGATCCTTTGATGTTGTAAATGGCCAAATTGCTCCAAGTGGACTTTCCCCCAGGATTCAAAGCAGCATTCTGACTGCACTCCATCCCTTCCACCACTTTCTTTTTAGAGGGACCAGGCTAGCCTTCAGGAGGTGGAGAGCTTGCAGAAGAAGAAGGGGCTAGACCTGAAAGTGGAGCAGGTGGAGAGGAGTGATTTCCGTTTTTCATTGTTATCTTCGGCTATAATTTGCTTTACTTTTGAACTTGGTTTTTATGGCTGAGCTTTAGCTTTTGTGACTCCTAATGAAATGCAAATAATCGGTTGGCCTGTTTCTGCTTGACCCCTTTTGCACTATTTTCTATTTATTTCTCTCCCGTTCATTCAAAGTGCAGTGAGGACACTGTTGTGATCAAGTGATCTGACCAAGTTTTACTACTGTAGTTCATGTTTGATTGCATGATTTTATAGGAATTAACTGGTTTAAAATGCATGTTTTGATGTGAATCGTAGTAGTATGCATTTATGGATTTTATTTCTCATTAGGCATTGTTTGTTAATGTAAAAATATCTAATTGTGCATTATTTTAATTAATCCTCATAAGTGAGTTGAGATTAGATTTTACAAGAGCCTAAAATGATTTTTCAGGTCAAGGAGTCAAGAGGAAAATGCCTAAAGAGGGCTCAAATTTGAGGAAATAGTTGTGAAATGGCCAACTAAATGAAGCTGTGCGTTTTGGCTTTCAGGTCGCGACTTATAACTATTACGTCGCGACGCAAATGACTAATAGGTCGCGACTTGAATGAAATTATGTCGCGACATAAATGCCTCTGAGACTGAATCAGGTTATATACCT
>QFDD01013273.1:0-10864 GCA_006871305.1 Vachellia collinsii
ATTTAATCCAACCATTCCATTGTTAAACCAAAAATACCAAAAAGATTTACTTCTTGCATTGTTTTGTCATTGCACCACTGTTTTCATAAACCAAACCCCCCTTTTCATACCCAAGTTCAACAATGTATTTGATAACCAATTTAGACTAGGAAACCAATAAACCGCTCCTCGAGAAGAACGATTGGTTGCCCACTATACTACATTCTTTTGTGCAACCATTTTGCATCGAACCGGAAGGCGACAGTCCGCGTGCGATCAATACCTAATGGTCTTGTTCGCTAACTAGAGTACTAGATAGTGTACTTAAGGGTCTTGACTCCTAGCGAGGTATAGACTAACTTAGGCATCACATTTATCACTACTCCTAGATCTAGCAGAGCACCCCCTATGTTAATATTACCTATAGTACATGGGATGGTTAAAGACCCAAGATCCTGACACTTGATAGGGATGTGAGGTTTGAATAGAGCGGACACATTTGAACTAACCTGCACTCTCTTATTTGGCCAAAATTTTCTCTTGTTAGTGCATAGATCTTGACATATCTAGTGTAGGCAGGAACTCTTTTAACCAAGTCAAGCAGGGGGATATTAACCTCATCTCTACTAAAGAGATCAAAAACTTCCTTTTCATTTTTGGTTTCAACTAGTTTCTTACTCATCAAATTTGAATTAGGAAAAGGAAGTTCATCAATATTTACCTCCTTACCTTTTGCTAAATTGACTCCCCGCTTACTTTGCTTTGATTGCTCCTTTGATGATGCAATTCCTTATTCATCTGGTCCTTCATTCCCCATGGATGAGTTCTCTTTCCTTGCCAACTGATGGAGCCTTAGTCGTTATGGGCTCTCAAAAGTTGTGTAATTTCCGGATGGAAATGCACTATAGTGGTACAATCCGGGTTATGTTCACTTCGAGGAGCCTAAATGATTCCATGTAATTTAAGCGACAAAACCGTATGGGAAGATAAAAATCGGGGGTTGCATACTGAATGAAAGTGCAGGAGATAAAACCAAATTCTGTTTTTGGATTTTTCAGTTTATAGAAACTAAAGATTATATAAACAATAAAATGGGTAGATTGAAAACTCAATAATGGGATTTCCCTTCGGAGTATTGATTAAGCCTTCATCACTTCAAAAAGCATAGGGAAACGCACTTTGAAAACCAAATCTTAATTAGTTTAGAAAGCCTTCCAAACATAGGTGAGAGTAGTGTGTTAATGAGACTCTTAACCCAGAAGCTCATAACAACTTCAATCAACTTCAAATTAGCTCTTGGTTGAGATTGTTAAAATGGTACCCATAACTCAAACACAACAACCTATTGTGCTAGCAACATATCACATTTAATCAACACCAACTTGGATTGAACCCAACCAAATTCACAAGACTAAATGAAGGATGTTCTTTACAAAATAGATACCACAAACAAATCTCATGATCCGATCCACAGTAAGGTTCAAAAGTTCTAACTAAGAACTAATACAATGAAATAAACAAGTGGAAAAGATGAAGTGAAACTCCCTAAATGAAACCCCAAGCTCAGGCGTTCATCAAACTCCTTAAGGCAATGCGTTCTAGCCTCTCATAGTCTCTGGAACATCTAGTGAGAGTCTTGAAATCTTAACCAAAGCCATGGATAATGGAGGAGGATAGTAGATGAAGCAGAAAAGTGGTGGAATAATGTGTACAAAGGGATCCCAATCAATGATTAGGGGTGGAGGAACTTCAAGAACCCTTGAAGAACCCTAGGAGATGAGAATGGAAATGTTCTAATGAGAGGTGGCAGCTGGCATTCGATTCCCCCCTTCCAAAAATCGCAATCCGAGGTATATAACTTGATTCTGCCTTAGAAGCACTTAAGTCGTGACATACTCCCTTCCAAGTCGCGACATTAAAGCCAAAATGCATAGCTTCAATTAGTTGGCCATTTCACTGCAATTTCTTCAACGCTGAGTCCCCTTTAGAAATTTTCCTCTTGACTCCTTGACCTGAAAAGATCATTCTAGGCTTTTGTAAAATCTAATCCCAACTCATCAATGAGAATTAATTATAATAATGCACAGTTATATATTTTATCCTTACAAACAATGCTTAATGAGAATTAAAGTCCATAAAAACATATTACTACAATTCATATCAAAACATGCATTTTAAACCAGTTAATTTCTCTAAAATCATGCAATCAGACATGAATTACTGTAGTAAAACTTGGTCAAATCGCCAACAATGCTTTCTTCTTACTGCTTTCAGAATTCTTAGCCATTGGTGCTTGAGAGGGAAGTTCTTCAACATCTAGCTCTTCATCATCCCCATCTTCAGCTTTGTTAGCAAACTGCACTTGTCTCCCACTTTGAAGGTTAATAGCGTTAAGCCCCTTGGGAATGATAATCGTGTTTTAAGGGATAGAGCTGCTATTCCTTGCTTGCTACTCACTCATATTGTTGGAGAGCTTGGTGTCATATGAATTTAATTTTCAGCTTTAATCTCCCACTGCTCCATCTGCTTCTTTAACGAAGCAAATCTGGCATCATTCTTTGTGGAGTCTTGCTAAATGAGGGAAGCAATTGAATTTAACTGATTTGAATTTGAAGTTTGCTCCTCCTTCATCAGTGCCATCATGTTATGCAATAGCTGGTTTGTATCCTCTTCTGGTGGATTAGTCAAGGTTTGCTACGGGTTTTGGAATTGGGAATTTGATGGCCCAATTCCTCCGCCACACTAAAGCCTATTCAGGGTTCTACTCTCTTCATTCCTTCATCCAAATTTTGAATTGGCTTTCCACCCTTTATTGTAGGTGTTAGAGTAGGGGTCCCACTTTTGATTTGGACGCCCTTGGTAAACTGCAGATACTTCCTCATATTGGCTTGGACATACGCTAGAGATGTGCATCATAGAACCATAATGGTCACAACAAGGCGCAATAAGGTCCATAGATTGTTGTGGCAGAATCATATTCAAACTTTTCAGTTTTGCAGTCAAGTGAAATTGCCCTTAGTCGTATAGGCTTTCAAAATACTAGGTGATAAAAATGTAGTATAGTGTTACACACCTAGGTCGTTTCTTATGAGGAGTTTAATTCAAGCTTTTAAACAGATTAATGTTGCAATCAAAAATTGATGAAGGCAACTATTTGAAGAAGCAATTAAATAACTGAATTCAAATCTAACTATTCTTTTTAGGATTTTTTTTATTTGTAACCATGACAATGGATAGATTGAAATTGATTTCAAACAGTGACCAATTCAAAGTTAATCTTGGATTAAATGCACGATAATAAAATGTAGTCCCCTTGAGATAAGGAAAATATCATTCAATTTCTTCCAATCCATAAATGTAATTACCATTACATCAATTAAAACGTTCAGCCCCAACTAGATGAAAAATAGTCTCAACTAAGCATTAATCATCATAGTTGAACCTACTCTAATGAGGATCATACAAAGTCAATTAAATAAGTTCCTAGCTCAACCATCAAGCTTTTGAAGACTTGACACAGAACATTACATGATGGTTGAGCTCAACCATCAAGCTTTTGTGGTTCCCTTGAGGTGTAGTAATGGCCTGAGCTCATGTTCTTCAATGGAGTTCACCATAGCTCTCGGTTTCAGCATTTACGTAAGATAGTTTCAATTCTTAGAATCTCCTCATGCTTCATGTAACATTATGCTCATCAAAACCTCAATATTTTAGGCCACTTATCTCTACTTTCCATGCCAAAATATATGAATTAACATGATGAAATATGCACTTATCATCAAGATACACAATTGAGAGGTGACCTTACTCTACGGAGAGTCTACCTTGGACTCCAAAGTGTCCATTCTCCTATTATGTGCTGTTCAGGCCCCTAGCTCATGCACTCCTCTAACATCTCTTGCACTATACTGCTAATGGTTCAATGCCATTTTCTTTATCAACTCCCATGTGATGGATGCCTTAGTTGTTATGGGCCCTCAAAAATTGTATAATTTCCGGATGGAAATGCACTATAGTGGTGCAATCTGGGTTGTGTTCACTTCGAGGAGCCTAAATGATTCTATGTAATCTAAGTGACAGAACCGTATAGAAAGGTAAAGATTGGGGGTTGTGTACTAAGTGAAATTGTAGAAAATAGAACTAAGTTGTTTTTGGGTTTTCTTTTTCGGTTTATAGAAAAACTAGAAATCACTGCAAAAATAAACTGGATAGATTGAAAAACTCAATAATGGAATTGCTCTTCGGAGTATTGATTAAGCCTTCATCACTTCTAAAATTATAGGGAAACTTACTTTGGAAACCAAATCTTAATTAGTTTAGAAAACCTTCCAAACATAGGTGAGAGTAGTGTGTTAATGAGACTCTTGACCCAAAAGTTCACAACAACTACAATCAGCCTCAAATTTAGCTCTTGGTTGAGATTGTTACAATAGTATCAATGAGTTGAACACAATAACCTATTGTGCTAACTGAATATCTCATTTAATCAGACCGAACCTTGGTTGAACCCAACCAAATTCACAAGACTAAATGAAAGATTCTCATTACAAAACAAATACCCAGAACAAGTCTCATAATCCAATCCACATTAGAAATTCAGATATCCTAACTAAGAATAACTATAATAATATGAACATAATGGAAAGGATGAAGTAAAACTCCCCAAATGTAGTCCCAAGCTCAGGCTCTCATCAAACTCCTCAAGGCAATGCATCCTAGCCTCTCATAGTCTCTGGAACATCTAGTGAGAGTCTTGAAATCGTGACCAAAGCCATGGATGATGTAGTGGGATGATGGATGAAGCAGAAATGTGATGGAATGATGTGTAGAATGGATTCCAATCAATGATTAGGGTTGGAGGGACTTCAAGAACCCAAGGAGACGAGAATGGAAAGGTTTTGACGAGAGGTGTCGGCTGGCATTCGATTCCCCTCTAAAAATTGCAATCCGAGGTATATAACCTGATTCTGCCTCAGACGCACTTAAGTCGCGACATAAAATAATGTTAGTCACGACCTATTGGTCGATTGAGTCGTGACATACTATATTCCAAGTCGCGACTTGAAAGCCAAAACACACAGCTTCAATTAGTTGGCATTTCACTGCAACTCCCTCTTGATTCCTTGACCTGAAAATCATTTTAAGCTCTTGTAAAATCTAATCCCAACTCATCAATGAGAATTAATTAAATTAACGCACAATTAGATATTTTTATCCGTACAAAGGATGCTTAATGGGAATTAAAGTCCATGAAAGCATATTACTACAATTCACATCAAAACATGCATTTTAAACCAGTTAATTCCTCTAAACTCATACAATCAGACATGAATTACTGTAGTAAAACTTGGCTAAATCACCATGCCTCCTCAGCAGTGAGGTCAATTAATGAGCCTCCTGAAGCGGCATCCAACATGCCTTTATCTTGACTCTTGAGCCTATCATAGAAATACTGCACCAATTGTTCATCTATGATTTGATGGTGAGGGCATCATAAAAGAAGATCTTGGAAGAAATTCTAGTAATCGTATAGAGTCTCATCACATTCTTATCTAGCTGAATATATTTCTTTCCTTATTGACGAAGTCCTAGAGGTCGAAAAGTACTTTTCAAAGAAAGCTTTTCTCAAATTTCTCCAACTCTGATATGCATTCACCACATGCCTTGGGAGGCTCATATGCCACTCCCTAGCTTTACTCTCCAAGGATAGATGAAAGACCTTCCATAGAACTTGATCAAGAGAGGCTCCCACTAGCTTCATACTTTGGCAAATCATGGATAGTGACTACAAGTGGATTTAGGGGTCTTCCCCTATCAAGCCATGAAATTTAGGAAGAGAGTTAATAAGCAATTCCTTAATTTCAAAATTCACATCAAAATTTGGACATGCAATAGTAAAAGGGTTATAATTCACATCAAAAGTTGTGGTTTCTCTAATGGTCCTCCTTCTATTGTTTCCATTGTTCTCTCCTATATGCTCTCCTTCACCATTTCCATGTTGATTTACATTAAGGTTAGGGTTAGGTGGGTTGTCAGCCATGATTTCTTCTAGTTGTTCTCTTCTACTACTTGAAGGAATGGGTTCTTCTACTATTTCCTCTTCCTTTCTAACTGACTTACTTATGCCCTTTGCTCTTTTTTGCTTACATATTTTTCTTAGACTCCTCTCAATCTCAGGGTAATAGGGAATTAGCTTAGTTTTACGGGGCATGCAAGGTTGAACCAACAAGAGAAGAAGAAACTGTTAGGATAGGATTTCACCAAGAGGGGGGGTGAATTGGTCTAATAAAAATTTTCATAAACTTTGAACGTAAAATAGAGTATGAAAGAAAGTGAACAAAGAGATTTATCCTGGTACGGTCCTCTTGACCTATGTCCAGTCCTTAGAATCCTCTGAGCTTTTCAAATCCACTAATCTCAAAAAGTTACAACAACACAGAAGAAGGACTCTCCCCCTTCCTAACTCAATTCAACCCACTGACACTTTTGCTCATGTCTTTTACCACTCACGATTCTCCAATCTTGAGTTACTCTCACATAATCAATAAATGTATAAGTATATTCTCCTTTCTGAGAATTTAATGATGAACACTGAAGCACTAATATCTGAGAGAATGAAAACAGAGGAGGTAGATGAAGAGTAATAAATTTGATTTCTTGTTGTTGCGTTCTCTGTCTTCTGAAACTTGAATGCTTTGTCTTTTATAGTTGGGAAGTATTAATTATCCATTAGAAACATTTAAGTTTCCATTACACTTATCCTCATCTTTCAACTTCCCGCAATAAATGCTTCTGACAGTAGGTAGTGTGGTTTATGCGTTTGTGTCCGTTATATCCCTTTCCGGTGAAGCAATAAGAATTCCATTCTCTGTTAATCATTAAAGTAAATGAGCATTTATGATGGTAGATGAGATTTAAATAAATGTTGTATGAATAAGGAAAGATTTGAGAAGGCGTCTGGTATTATGCGTTACTGTCAGATAAAGCAAACTCGAGTTTTACTTGCTAAGAACTCGAGTTATTGAAGAAATAACAAAGCATAATTCAGAGCATTTTTGTTGTAACTCGAGTTTAATAAGAGTTTTGACAAAACTTGAGTTACATAACTTAAAACTCAGGTTTTCACAAGTTTCCATAAGCTAAGACACTTTAAGTTCTTTGAGACTCGAGTTTCATGCTTTAAAACTTCAAGTTTTGATTGTTTTGAAATCATAACTTTCATTGCAACTCGAGTTTCATTGGAAGTTTTCAGTTTAAGCATGTTCACACCTCAAGACTCAAGTTTTGTCTCCTAAAAGTCGAATTATATCAAAAAATTTTGTTGAAAATTCAAGTTTAGAAAGAAGTTTTGAAGTTCAGAAATTTTTCAGACCTCGAAACTCAAGTTATGTTTTCTCAAAACTCGAGTTGTATCAAAACTTTTGTTGAAACTTTAAGTTGTGAAAGAAGTTTTGATACTCTCTCTTCAAAACTCGAGTTCTGCTACTCATAACTCGAGTTCCATCAAAACTTTTATTGAAACTTCAAGTTTTGGAAAGAAGTTTTGTGTTTCAAATACTCTACAAAGCCTGAAACTTGAGTTCTACAAAACATAACTCGAGGTTTATTAAAACTTCCATCAAAACTTGAGTTCTCTCTGAGAGTTTTGAATTTCTAAAACAGTTTTGGCACTCGAAACTTGAGTTCTGTAACACATAACTAGAGTTGTGACAAAACTTTTGTTCAAACTTGAGTTCTACTGAGAGTTTTGTATTTCTGAAACTTGTTTCAAAACCCGACACTCGAGTTTCGACTCCCAGAACTCGAGTTTTGACAACACTTCAATCAAAACTTGAGTTCTCTTAAAAGTTTTGGGTTTTGAAAGCACTTTTATACGATGTAACTCGAGTTCTGAAGCTTATAACTCGAGTTCTCCTTATACTTTCACTAAAACTCAAAGATTACTCAAAGTTTTCTGAAAACAATGATTTTTATCATAAGTTCAAAAACATATTTGTCATCATCAAAACACTATCTCAACAGAAACAAAATTGACTTATAGCACACAATTCAAGTAAAAATTATGAAATGCGGTGGATGCAAGTGTATGGGTGAGTGTGAGTGTGTGTATGCATAGAAAGGGAATGGATCAGGCTAGAATCTGCAAAATTGTTAAAAACAAGGATGGCCGCGGTGAAGTGGAAAGTACACCATGGCCAACATGCACAAAAGGAATGAGAGGTTTCCAAAAAGAGGTTGGATGAGGTGAACTGGTCCTGAGAAGAATTTACAAAAGAGAACGACCCGGGGTTGCACTCTATAATGCAATCCTTGGAAAAGTATGTTTTTTTATTCGTCATGAAATACAAAGCTGAAATAAACAAGGGGGGTTTTTAGTGCTTCCAAACATGGTCAATATTAAGAGAAAATATACAAACGTACCTCGTTTTGAATTTTTGGGAAATAGTGATGCAATAAAGTAATCAAAGTTCAAATGATGGAGAATTCCTCTTGAAAACTGGGCTTAGGCTATCATAGTTCTAAATTGATTAGGTGGAGCAATGTTTCACTAAGTTTCTTTGATAAAAGTCTCAAAAACTCATTGAGTCTAGGATGTCACTCAATGAACTCCATTGAGTAAAATCCCATTTAAGTGCTCTTAGTGTGTGCAACAGAAAATAGTATGAATGCAACTGTTTCAATGGAATCAAACTTCAACCTAGAAGACCATGCACAACTCATGCAAGAACTAATGAGAATAGGGATGATTTCAAAGAGAATATATGAAACTACATATATTGAAGCACAAGAGTTCTACATTCATCAATTCCTTTGCACAAAATAATGGTTCCAACTGAATACAACTATAATCTAAAGTTCCAGCTACAAATCACAAATCCTAAACCTAGAAATTCATAGTACATAGCTTAGAATGGAACATTAAATACTCCCCTCTTTGGTCCAGTGAGCTCAAGCCCTTGCCCATCTCCAAGAGGAAAAAAGGTGCCTATCCACTCATGAAAAGATCAAGCATGTCAACATGATATACTCCTGAGCTCCCCATTGTGGATGATAGTAGAAATAGAGGTGTTAGTGTTGCTAATGCAAAGGTTTCACCACAGCCAAGTATTCACTTCGCCATGGTGAACTAGTCCAGAGACATCTAAGCAGTTGATCTTCATACTTAGCTGCAACGACATAATTAGTTGGCCACGACAAATGTGGCTAAGAGGTAGGCAATAGAGTGTGATTCTTCGCCGTAGCGAAACAAGCACTTCGCCGCGGTGAACTCCTTCAGTGTTTTTTTTCTTCCAATTCCTGTGTGCTATTCTTCACTCCCGGCTCCAGATAGAGTACCTTGAAATGAATAGCAATAGTTTAAAGTATCGATTGCACAGAAATTGCTTTGAATGAAGTCAGTAATTAATCATGGCAATTCTACCCTAAACTAGGCTAATTAAAAACAGAGGCTCTAACTTCAAATCAAGCACAATTATAATAAAAAAAAATGAGCCAAGAAGTGTGATAAATGACCTAGAAATAGCATGGAAATTTAACAACAAATGGAGCTCAATCACCATGATCTTCACAAACCTTCATGTCCATCTCACATTCTTGCCTATACAGTTCAAGATAATGCCTCTTGTAACAATGACCTTTCTACACCAGTTACTTAACTCCATAAATAGCATTATCAATTAACTATATCTATAAAAATTCTTAATTTATAAAATAAGTTAACTAGAAAAATATAACCTTTCTCAATAGAAGAAACAATTTATAGTATCAAATCGATTGGACCAAAACTTTTGGTTCTCATGCCAATTTCAGATCGATGGCCCATTACCAACTTTTCCAACATAAAAACTTATTCCCTTAAGTAATTAGAGACAAAACAGCATAGTGGATCCACAAAAGTATTATAATAACATCAATGATAGGCCCCTTGCCCTCTCATGACAATTCATCAAAAGTACGAGTCCAAATATCTCACAATAAGCTATAACAAAATATGAGCCATATAATGGTGGCAATATACATCAATGTATCACATATAACCAAGGAGGAGACTATACAACAAATATAGCCCAACTTAAGCCTTCGAATCTTCCCAGCAGTCTTAGCACGGGAGCTATCAATTGAAAAATGTCAACAAGGTGAGACAAACGTCTTTGCAACCAACAAACCAACTCAAAAGGCATACTAGCGAGTACTGTTGAGAGATCAAGAATTAATGGCATATAAAACTATTTTTATAACTCATACTCAATTTTCTAAAAAGTTTAAACATTTATCTCTATTCACTTTTCACCAGATGCATATATAAATACATATACCAACATCATCATAAATATATCACAATACTCATAAAAGCCACATGGATCAATAATTTACATAATCACTTCTCTTGAACACTGGGTCTCCCTTGTAACTCCCCCAGCCTTATTTCTTCTGACTGAACACATGGGCTAATGTTAACCTATGTGCATGGTAACTAAACACAAAGCTAACCGTTCAAGTGATGTGGGCTGGCCAGATCATGGGTTCTTTCCCCAACATTAATGGGGTGTCATGGGCCCTTATAACACAATAAGCCTAGGATCATCCGGTGTATAGCCAAAAGTCCTCCACCCTTGTTTTCTCTTTAAGAATGTTAATATTCACCCCCTTATTTCGTCTTTAGTAATTTCCCATCAATACCAATATCCACCACTCCCAATATCACAATACTCAATTTCAAGAGCTTATACGTGGCATTCCCATGATTTGCCATCATCACAGGTATGCATATACATATGAATGTCAAACAACGACACTTTCCAACCAACAATTTCATATGTAAATGTCACAATAGAGTCACAACAATATTTTTCCAAGGGACATTTGCAAGCATTGCTATTACCTA
>QFDD01013274.1:0-10772 GCA_006871305.1 Vachellia collinsii
CCCCCCCCCTCTCTCTCTCTCTATGTATTGATTGAGAGAGAGAGAGTGTGATGTTGGAGTAGTTATATTTAAAATTGGTCAGGGGTATTTATAAAAGTAATAAACTCCGTTGACCTTTAGATCTAGACCGTTTAAATCTAATTTAAATGGTTTAAATTTATTTTTTTTATTTTTCATTTTCATAAAAATTTATTGTAATTGGTATAAAATCTAAAATAAAATTAATCTATTAACTATCATTTTTCAAATAATAAATTTTTATAAAAAATTGATAATTTAAAAAAAAAATCACATGCAGACCATTGTAAGGGATCCTAAAATTATCAGTTTTAAAAAATATTGATAATTAATCTTTGCCATTAATTTTGGTCATAAAATGCATTTTGTAGACTTAAGTTTATCTTTTAGTTTCAATTTCTTCTAAAAGTACCTACAATAAAAATTAACATTGCGCAACATCAAATGTCCTAAAATTCAATTAATTAATAAAATGAAAAAGTGTGACCATTTTATTCTTAATTATCTCTAATTTCATGTAATTGCGTTTAATCATAATTAATGTAATTAAACTCAATAAAAACCCAAGAATAGCACTAAAATCCCTTAAATGCTACAAACTGACTTGATAAAATATGATTAGATCAAACCTACACATTTTTGTCTATTTAATATTATTGATTGCCTAATTTTTATTTTTTTTTCTGATCATATATATAATTCCTAGTTATACGATCCTAACAGATCGTTTGGACAGACCATATTTAAAGTTTCTGAGGGATAGATAATGAGAAAAAAGCGTACGAGAGAAGCCAGACCCATGTTTGCAATATGTGGTTAATGGTGGCCTTCTTTAGCTGATGAAACACGCTGGAGTTGTTGTTGTTGTCGTCATTGGTTCATATTGGACAATGGATATGGCCCATGGCACAAGAGTTGAACAAGTATGCCCAGAAAGTGAACAGCAAGGGTGAGAAGGAGAGCTGACCAAATAAGATAAGAGAGAGAAACTTTCACATGATTTTTGTCGGCTCCATCAACATGAATCAAATTAAGGCGAAGCAACTACCCGTCCGTGTTTCACATGCACATATATAGGCCACACATTACATAGATATTTTCAAAATATTTGGTCCAATGTTAGTAGAAGAAATTAAGGCAGCGGTTTTTGAGATGCGTGCAGATAGTGCCCCAGGCCTCATCAGTAGTTCTAGCCTTTGATGCGTTAGGATATCATTTCTCTCTATAGTTACACAGGTCTTCAATCGAGGATATCACCTCAAAGAGCTTAATAGATCTTTCATCACTCTGATCCCAAAATGCAACCATCCAGACACTTTCAAGGATTTTCTGCCAATTAACCTTTGCAATGTTCTTTATAAGATCATTTTCCAAGGTCCTATGCAATAGATTGAAAAAGGATACTGGGAGATTTGATTACTCCGAATCAAAACGCCTTTTTGAAAGGGAGATTAATATCGGACAATATAATTAATCATTTGCCTTTGAATGCAGAATTGCAAAAATTTAGGAAAACAAGGAAAAAACAAAATAGGATGGTGTGCTTTCAAATTAGATATTGCAAAGGCTTATTATGACAAGGTTTCTTGGCATTTTCTCATCAGTGCGATGGAAAAGATGGGGTTCCCAGATTATGGTGGATTCATTGATCATGCAATGCGTTATGACAGTTTATTCATGTCATAGTTAATGGTTTACTGAGTGTATCCTTTAAACCTTCTCAAGAATTAATGCAAGGTGACACTTTATAGTCATATCTTTTTTGTCTCCTGCGTGACAGTGTCTCTATTGTATGATAAATCAGACGGAAATTAAAATTTTAAGTGGTGGCAAGGAGTTAAAGTTTCAAGGAACAGTGAAGCAATGGCTTATTTGATGGATGCTGATGATACGCTTTTGTACTGCCAAAGCTACGCACGGAGAAGGATTAATTGTCACATTAATTTATTTGACTTATAAATTAATATATAATCTAATAAAATATATGAATATTTTAAAGTTTATATTATAAATAAATAATTTATTTAGTTTTTTTTCACTCCAAAAAATCAATGGACTTTTTATATTAAAGAACCACAGTGATAGTTTTTCCCCTATCCACTCATTACGATTGTTACACACATGATATATAATTATATATGTATGTGTAGATATTTTATAGAGTTTTCAGTTGGCAAAAAAAAAATATTTTAGAGTTTTGCTGGGTTGGACACAGCCACAAGGTCGTTCCACTCTTGTCCTCACTCTCCTTTTCAGGCGTCACTTTTAGAGAGAGAGAGAGTGATGTTGGAATAGTTATAATTAGAATTAGTTAGGGTACTCATAATTAGAATTGTAAACTACCAGAGACAATTATCATAAAATATTTCAAAATCAATCTTCATAAAGTTAATTGTAACTAATGAACCTACACTTGGTGCATGTTTGGCAAAACTTTTGGAAAATAGTTTTTGTCTCGAATTGCTTAAAATAACTTTTGAAAGTAGAATAAATTTTAGGAAAAAAGTAATTGTGAAAAAAAAGAATATATTTAGATAATTGTTATCAGAATAGCTTTTAGGATGTGAAATGACTTAAAAGGGTATAAAGTAATGTATTAAATTATATTTTGCATTTTATCACTAAAATGACATTGAATTTTTTTTTTTTGAAATGTACCATTTATAGATGTATAAGCTCAAAATATCATTTCATAATAAAAAATGTAAATAAATTTTATAATACATAATTTTAAAAAATTGTTTTTATTTACTTAAAATATATAAAATAACAACTACATGTATTTTTTGGGAAACAAAAACTGAATGTTATAAAATTTAAGATATATATTTTAATATAGATATCAAATATTGTGAATTGCAAAATTACACAATATTTTAATTTCAGCATTGATATATGAAAATATTCATATATGAGACGATAGCGCTTAGATCTTTCAGTTTGTGAGTTACAGAGATTTTTTTTTTTGGTTGCCAAAGAGCTACAGAGATTGTTGCAAAAAGAGTTTGCTATATTAGTTTCATTAGTTCAAAATAATAAAAATGTAAAAAATATATTTATTTTTTCAAAATATTATTTATGGAGAGAGCAAGTGAGATAATTTTAATACAGTATAACATATCATTAAAGTGTATTTTATAAATATACAATATATTAAAGTCATGAAGAAAAACTCTCTCTTTTACACACACACACACTTGGCTCTTTCTCTTACGCATCTGCTCTAATTTATCAGTTAGCTTAAACCCTAATTGATTACTAATATTCGCGGTTCATGTAAATGGAGTAATATTATTATGAAAACAAAGAGATAAATTCTTGGAATGGAATTACGAAATAAAACAGAACAAAATAAGAAAAACTTTCTCATCATATATTTGGCTGGGTGACTTTTAACTAGTTCAACCAAAATTGAAATATACCTGTAGTATTGCTAGATCCACCAAATGATGTCCCAAAAAAAAATTAACCAACACAAGCAAATTAGCATATTAAAATATGATCAGCAAGACAACTAAGAAGATCTTCTGATCCATAACGTGTAACTTGCTTCTATCATCATGTTACACATGCTAACTGCCAAGTCACTCTCTAATTCTTGACCAAGCTTACATCAATTTCTTTCATGTTGACCTCTACATCAAATATATGCCTTACATACTCATCACCCAGTACAAAATAAAACCACAGATAGTAATCACATATATAAGATACTGGACGATGAGATTGAGGGAACCGATTTACCAACGTATAGTTGAGCATAAAATGAAAAACTTTTCTAGTCTCTTCTTGACCCTCTAGCCATTTCTTCTCATTAACCTTTCTCTTAGACACACACACACACTCGTTATGAATGATATAGGAAGGAAATATGTGATGGTCGATTTCTTTTGATGGAACCTACAGGAATAAACTCTGCCATGAAAATCAAATAATGAAGAGCCAGAAATCCAGAGGAACAGAGGCTATTGGATGGGTTATTGCGCTTAGAAAACAAAACCCAGTTCCCATATTATTTTTTCCATGAACTTTAAGGATGAAAAATAATGAAAAGCACAGGGCTTCCGTTTCATGGAAAGTTCAGAACTTGCTTGCTCTGAGAAAAGAGGAGGGGAACAAGGTCGTACTAGCTCGAACCCATGCCCATGAGTTTCCGGCAAAGCATAAAACCCATCAGACAAGAGTCAGCCAGCAGAACCCATCCAAGGAGTCACATATCATAAAACAAAAGACAGGTACTGTGTCTTTCGAGAGAAACTCGCCGGCGTGCGCGCTCTGTGAATGAAAGACACAAGCAATCGACGGCCAAGCATGCTGAAATGACGGTGAGCTGTACGGCGTTGGTGAGACCAATTTGATGAGAGAGCCGAAGGTGGCAGCTGAAGGAAACACCTCTCGAAACCATGTGAGGGAAAAAAGTTGAGAGAAAAGCAAGGGGCAGCTGGAGGAAGGATTTCACGGGTGAGAGAAAAGCAGAGGGGTAGACACGGGAAAGTTCACAGGTGAGAATGAAAAGCTCCCAACGGTCGCTTTGTCCAGAACCGTGGTTTTGAATCCAAAACCACGGTTTTGGAATTAAAAGCGATTTATAATTACTTATGCAACTGCAAGACGTTGACAGATAAGTATTTATCAACCATCATAGTCTTCATTCCAAGAGGTAAGGTAAAATAAAAATAACAATTTTTTTTTTCAAAAAGGTTGTTATCTTTTGGATTTTTTTTATAGCCACTGTTACTCCTGCTCTTAAAGGGAGAGAAAAGAAGGTAAAAGTTTGTTTAAACCGCTCTGGTATTGTGTTTTTTTAATGTTCCTTAGCACCATAGTCAATGAGAGGTATGTCAAAGTTTGTTTGACCTGATCTTGTTCGTGTGAATATAATGCCTTGAGTGTGGGGCATGAAAAACTTGGTCATTTTGTTGGATTTGTCATACAATTTCTCTATGTGTGCGTGTTTTTTTTTTTAAGTTTTCCATTTAAATGTATATTTTTTTGTTTAGTTTTTGCTCTGATTTTTATAATTTTTCGTTTTCAAATATGATTTTATTAGGTGCAGTGTGTACATTTATTTTGCAGGTTTCAATATATGGAAACTGATTTGACTGTTAGATTAGGAAAATAATTTGATAATTTAGAGTAGGCATGGAGGTTTTGGAATCAATATGCTTGTAGGGTAGGCTTTAGCGCAAGGAAAAATAGGTTGACAAAGAGTAGGAAAGATAAAAAGATAATTATTAGCTATAGATATGCATGTTCAAAAGATGGTAAATGAAGACTAGATAAAAGGTACAACTCAGCCACCAACCATCATCCTGAGACTAGGATCAATTGTAAAACTGGAATGACGGTCAAATTAGTGGAAGGTAAATTCAAAATCACCAATTTTATAGAAAAACATAACCATCCATCACATCTTCAAGAGACGGTGCATATGATGAGGTCTCAATTAAAAATAAGTAATGCACAACCAGATGAGATTGATTTGGCTAGGGATGCTGGGCTTAAGCAAGAAGCAACTTTTGATCTTATGAGCAAGCAAGTGGGTGAGATAATCTTGGGTTCACTTGAGTTGATATAAAAATTAATTGATGACTAAACGAAGAAGTCTGGTAAACAGGGAATTTCGATGCTTATTGAAATATTTTAAAGAACAAATTATTGAGAACCCTTCATTTTATCATTCATACCAGCTTGATATGGAAGATCAAATTACAAATATTTTTTAGGCTGATGCAATTTCATTGGACACCACATACTGCACAAACAAAAATCATAGGCCTCTTGCCATATGTTTAGGACTCAATCACTATTACAGAGGAATTGTAATTTTTGGTTCAACTTTGTTGTATGATGAAACTACATAATCATTCAAGTGGTTGTTGGAAACTTTCTTGAAGGCAAACAAGCGAAAAGGACCTACAACAGTTTTTACTGACCAAGATCAGGCAATGGCAAGAGCACTACGTGAAGTTATTCCTGAAGTGAAGGATGCATTATGCACATGGCACATCGAGCAAAATGGAATAAAACATATTGGAAACAAAATGAAGGGTAGTTCACATTTTTTTTACTTGACTTTCATAAGTGTATGTTTGCTATTGGGGACAAATCACAGTTTGAAGAAACATGGGCTTCTCTAATATCATCATTCAATTTGGAGGACAACTCATGGATGAAGACCATATATGAAATCAAAGAGAAATGGCCATGGTGTTATATGAATTATTCTATTACTCTTGGTACACGTAGCACACAACTAAGTGAAAGTGTTAATGCAGATATCAAGAGTATTACAAACCCAAGTGTTGATATTCATGAGTTCTTCAAAAATCTTGAGCGGGTTGTTGCAGATTAAACATGAGCATGAAGCAAGGGAGAAAAACCAGGATTAATAATCCAAAGTTCGCTTATCCTATGACAAGTTGCTGAGGTTTACACCCCTTCGGTGTTAAAATTGTTCCAAGACCAATTTGATCTCTTTTTTGTCACTTCCATTTCCTCCCAAGATGAGAAAGGTCCAGTGTCCACATATGCCAGTTACCATGGTTAATGAAGACAAAATGTGGGCATTGACATTTGATCCAACAGATGATTCCATATTGTGCAGTTGTAGGCATTTTGAATCTGCTGGGATATTAATTGTGTCCTCATGCTTTAAGAATATGAGGCAAATGAAGTGAGGAAACTTCCAGAAAAGTATATTTTGAAAAGATGGACCAAAGAAATTGAAAAAAATTCGTGAAGTTGAAAAAAATTTGCCTTCAAGACGTATAGAAATTACGTTCATACATATCAAAATAAAATTCATTGAATAAAATTACTTTATAAATCGTAAGTTATGTTAGAAAAATATTTTTCAAACCAAATTCAAAGATGCCTAAGCACTATTGCAGAGGAGCTTTGCCATCGGATTCAGAGGACCTTTCAATCCTCCAAACTAACCCCACCTACCATCTCAGATCAATCTGTAAAGCCTCGCCCACAGGACACTGCGACGTGATTATCATTAGAAGTTTGCTATATTACAATATCAATGAATGAATGGTGGATATTGCCATATATAAAACAGATTTTATTCACAAAAAAAATTAAGAAAATCTACATGAATATGATTTATTTCACCTTATGACCGTGGGGATTTGACTAGATAGGACAGAACATTTCACCTGTGGGTCCCCTCCATGAACATACAGAGAAAGCGCATTTTAAAAATTTAAGTTTAATTTTGCATCCTTCAAAATCTATCTAGATAAGACAGAACATTTCCGTCTTGTATATAAATCCTTATGACACTGCGGCACTACATAACATATTATCTCCTGTTGTGGTTTGAAAGGCAATTTTATTTAAAGCACTTTTAGGATACCAAATACGGACATGTCTCACTACGTAATGAATGAAACACACACACACACACTAATTATGCAAATCATTATACATGATACTTACTAATTTTAAGGTATTATGTATATATATATTTTGCATGTGCGCCCATAGAGTAGTGAGACAGTATAAATTAATATGATTTTGATGTTTAGTGTTATCAATTCACGGGAGCAATAATGAAAATTACTTCAATTTGATAATAAATTTAATAATTTTAACCATGTGTTTAAGAAAATTACTTCAATTTGATCAATATTGATGTTTAGTGTGTGAGTATGTATTTAAGAAATAACCGGAGCTCTCAATGAAAGAGTAAAGAGGCAGAGTACACAAAGGTAGAGGGAGGACGATGCTGGTTTGAATGGTGAGAGCTTTTCAACTGCATCAACAAAGATGTGATCTAAAGATTTAAAATTTTTGAATTTCCATGATAATTTTAGACCTCATCCATTTATATGAGGTCTAAAAGAAATTGTTTAAACTACACCTCTCACATGTGTTTTAAAATATCTATTGATATTTATAAAAAGGCATTGATCGTACTTTTTTAGATTTATTCTCTAAATACGATCTAAAAGTGGTCTAAGTGGTCAAATTTTTATTAGTGACTTTCCTATTGTACCTTCTTCATCATTGCATCTTGCTTTGCTATTCTTAAATTCTTATTTATAAATAATTTTTAACATTTTTTATTAAAAAGTCAAGGAGTAAAAATATCCATGAATCTATACCTAAATTTTTTAAGTGCAGAAATACTCATAAAACTTTAAAATTGGAACAAAAATGACACAATCATTAAAATCCCTTAACGAATGTTTCTTTTTGTAATGAAAAACTTTAAATTCCATTATATCTATCATTAAATTTAATAATTTTTTATCTTATTAGTATGTACAACAACCAACTCAGACCATATTTGTCACGCCCTGAAATTAGAGGTGATCGGCACGGACTATGAGAGGTCTCACACTCCGTAAACTTTTAAGTTATCGACGTATGCTATTTGTCAAAGTTCAAAATGACACAATATATATACCTTTTTTTCTCAAGATTATGACATAAAAGTATATCCAGCTTGTTTTATCAACATATCAGGACTCCTGTAGAAATTTCGGCAAAGTCTCCTATATATGATAAACTTCCTGAAAGTTCTACAATGGCCACGAAACAGGCGCATGTATAACACCCACGAATAACAAGCGTGAGTCAACACTCACGAATACCAAGCGTGAGTCAACACCCACACATTACCAAACGAGCTCGAGATTTACAATGGCGCGCTAAGGACTAACAGTTCTACTATTAGTAACTAATGTTCTGTGTTCAGTCCTTTTAAAACATTGTCAAGCATGCGTGTGATCAATTTCTAATCATTTCCAATACTATAACTATTTTCGCCTATTTCATATCAAGGATCCCAGCATGAAAGTTTGCAAGTAATAGCTTAAAAGTGTTACTTTCAATTCTATGCATAAATATTTAATATAAATAGAAATTGGGAAAGAATAAATAAAATTAAATAGAATCTACAAATCTTACTTTTTGCAATATCAAAGAAAAGATCAAATAATTTTGATAAATCCTCATTATTGAAATAATGCTTTAAATGCGATAATTAAATTAAAGATATAAAATGCAATAAAACGTAATTTATAAAATTTTAAGGGGATGCTATTCACTCATTTATTAAGCTTTTAATACAAAATGCCTCTTTACTTTTCAGCTTCTGATTTATCTTCTTCCCCTCCTAACAATAGTATATAATATATTCAATTCACAATAATTATTCCACTTCATGATTTCAAGTCACAACAATCTTCTAACATCAGTATTACGCCTTAATCCCAAAAATTCATATATTTTAGCTATAAACTGGAGTAGAGCGAATTACCATTCATATGAACAGTGGAAACGAAATTACTGTTAATGAACAGTACATGCGCTCCCACCTCAAAATCTTACTAGAAAACTTCACTTCCAGTGCTCCATATCAATAAACAAACCTCTAATCTTGCTTATCACTTGATTTAACAGGTAAAAAACCTACTGTTTCACACTCTTGGCTCAACTTAAAAACTCAAAATCATTAAGATGAAAAACCTAAGGACAGGGGAAGCTTTAGAAAATTTACCTGAACACAGATCCTTGTTTATATAAGAGAAAAACGTTTTCAAATAGTGAGTACCAGCACTGCAAACGCGTTCGCTCTCACTCGCTCTCTCTTGTAGCCCATGACTAGAAGCACGAAGAAGAACCCGAAGAAATAGTGCCAAAAGTGATGCTGGGCGGTTATTAAAAGTTTGGGAGGGGAAATGACACTCTTGCCCTCCCATACTTTTCCCCTTTGCACCAAGGTCCCTTCTTTAAATATTTTATTTTTTTTAAACATTACAAGATTGGCCTCTAACACAAGGCTTGGTTTGGAGAAAACTTCAAGCTGAAGAAGACAACATTGATCCGATGTAAGTTCAATTCCAACCCAATTTTAGACTAGACCAAACTTGATCTATCGTACTACCTACATTAGTCTAGGACCTCAATTTAGTTTTTTCAAGCGAGGCAATATTTTAACTTTATAGACATAGTTAAGCCAGTAAAATACTAATAGTCATATAAAAGCTCATCCAAAAACACTAACTATATATAAATCTATAATAATCTCTAGTAATATTCAACAACAATAAAAATAACTTCCAAGAAAATATTAGAATAAAATTCACCTGAGCTAGCTAAATCAAATTAGAGCAAGTGGTCTAATCACTTGGTCTAAAAATCCTATCCAGTCCACAACCTAGTCTAGTCCTATAATAAGATTTTCCTAACACTGATTACGACATAAAAGAGGAAGTTTAAACAAGGTCTAACATAGTCCATTAAAATAAAACCAACACAAAATGGTTTTTTCACCGAAAAGCTAAGCCTCAAATCCAATCTAAAACCCTTCAAAACTTAATCCAATCATTAACAACACCAATTTCCTCAATAATCCACTCAAATCAGAACTTAATAAATACTAATAGTGGATATTATAATTCAGGATGTTATAGATCCAATTTTATTATATGGTTTATTTTGACTAGACAGACCAACTAGACCACTTTTTTTTTTTGGTGATAACCAACTAGACCACTTTAGATTGTACTAGATTGGATTAAACAAAGTACTTAATGAGAATTACAATAAAATAGCAATCTATGTGCCAATATATTAGGGATAAAATTGTATATTCATATGATAAATTGAATGAGGTAAGCTATACCAAGAGGATAAAATCTCTCTTTACCCTATATGCAAGATAGATGAGTAAATTTCATGGACTAAGACTCAATTCATTACAAAGTTATTATTAAACAGCAACAATAAATAAA
>QFDD01013279.1:0-12250 GCA_006871305.1 Vachellia collinsii
AAAAAAAAATTCCTCTTTTCAGTCAGAAGAAGGGCGACAGAAATGGAAATATGAAAAAATGAGCAGGAGATTCACCGAGCGAAGAGGGAGAAGAGGGAGAGAGAAGGAAAAGAAAAGTGGCATATAGGCAAATCAACAACCTTTTAAAATTCCAGATTGATACTTCCCCACCGATCTGTCGTTTGTAAAATTAAAATAATTGATTTGGGTTGTACAAATTTTAAAGGTATTTATATAGGAGGCCGCTTAATTTATGTGCAAACAAAGATAATTTAAAAACAAAATTATAATTGTGGAGATAAAATTTATTAATGTTTTATATTTAACATCAAATCTAACTCTCAAATAGATTTTATATTAAGGATTAAACCAAATATAAAGCATGAAAGTTAGTGAAGCTATATTGAATCGCTTCCGAATTTGACCATAATACATGATGAAGTTGAAGCTCAATAATAATGAACACTTTATTAGGTAGAACTTGGGTCACTCAACCATGAACCCTGGCCCTATCATGTCTCTGCCCTTTTCTTTATTCCACTGACTTATCCTGTCACTCCCACTAACAAATGTACGTAGATTTGGTAATAATCAGTCTACCTTCTCTTTCCTCTTTTCTAAAACTTTTTCAGGAGGATTACCATCAGAAGCTGAAGGTTGGATTGATAGGCTAGAAATGCTACTTGACTCAATCGAATGTGATAAATTTCAAAGGGTGCTTGTTGCAAAGACTTTGTTGGAGGGCGGTGCTTTGGATTGGTGGAACACTGTGAAGCTTGCGGATGGACACCAGCTTAAATGGAATGAATTCAAGACGATATTCATGGATTACTATTTCCCTACTGAGAAGCGACATCAAAAAGAAGCTGAGTTCTTCATACTAAGGCAGGGAGAGATGGATGAAAATGTATTTATAACTTGATTTATGGAGTTAACCAAGTATGTGTCCCAATTGGATAGGACAGAGAAGGCCCACAACAATTGGTTGGCCAGACAGATGCTTGAAAAATGCAATGATGATGTCAAAATGTGGATGGGTACTTATGATGTCACTACTCTCGAAAAGTTGATAGCAAAGATTCGAGAGGTATGTCGAAGGCATAAGGATGCAGAAAGATCGATGAGAAGAGACTCACAAGGTCGATTCAGTAGCCATGTGGGAGTATCTAGGGGGATTAATAAGAAAAGTTTCTCTTCGAGTTCTGGTGGATGAAGGAACAGAAAAAGCTTCCATCAAGGGAATTTCCAGCAGAGGAGTCGTCCTCCTATGAGTCAGAACCGCCGAAACCACACGAGGATGAGTTAGGGTTCTCAACAAGGATCCGTGGCATCTACTCCTAGTGTGACTCAGCGTCCTCCTTGTGTTCATTGTGGGAGAACACATCTAGGTGAATGTTGGACTTGCTTTGCTTGCAGGGAAAAAGGGCATGTTGCAAACTATTGCCTAAAAGGAAGAAATGAGGGTCAGACTTCTCGACCATCGGCACCTGGGTGAGTATTCGAGTTAACAGCTTCGGAGGCTAATGCTGCTCCAAATCTTATCTGAGGTAACATCCTTCTTCAAGGTCATCCTTTATGTGTTCTATACGATTCTGGTGCTACTCATTCCTTTATCTCAAATGATTGTGTGGAAATATTGAGACTTATTATAAGTGATTTACCATATGATTTGTATGTGTCTCCTCCTGTAGGAGAACGTGTGAAAACTTCTAGAGTGTGCAAGAAATTGATGTTTGTTTGCGAGGGTCGAGAATCGACCATTGATTTGATTTGCTTACATATGAGGGGTATAGATGTGATTGTGGACATGGATTAGCTAACAACTAATGATGTATTCTTGCAATGCAAGAAGAGAGTTGTCCAATTCAATGCTTGCTCGTTAGATGGGGAAATTCCGATGATGTTATCAGCGGCTCAGGTAGAGAAGAGTCTTAGGAAAGGCTATGAGGCATTTGTGATATTTTTCTCGATTCAGGTGGAATCAGAGGGAGGAATAGAACAAATTGATATAGTTAAAGAGTTTCCTGATGTATTCCCTGAAGAGTTGACTGGGTTACCTCCAGAGCGAGAGGTTGAATTTGCGATTGAATTAGCGCCTAGGACAGAGCCAATCTCCAAGGCTCCTTACCGAATGTCACCTTCAGAATTAGCTGAATTAAAGAAGCAAATTGAGGGTTTGTTAGATTAGGGTTTCATTCGACCAAGCGTATCCCCGTGGGGTTCGCCAGTCCTATTTGTGAAGAAAAAGGACGGTAGCTTAAGGCTTTGTATTGATTACCGACAGTTGAATAAAGTCACTATCAAAAATAAGTATCCCTTACCGAGGATAGATGACTTATTAGATCAACTTGTAGGTTCGTCGGTACTTTCAAAGATTGATTTACGATCAGATTATCATCAATTGAGGGTAACGGCAGAGGATATACTGAAGACTGCCTTCCGTATCCAATATGGCCATTATGAACTCCTTGTTATGCCTTTTGGGCTAACTAATGCGCCATCAGTGTTCATGGATTACATGAATAGAATTTTCAGACCCTATCTAGATCAATTTGTAGTAGTATTTATTGATGACATTCTAATTTATTCGAAGAGTGAAGAGGAACATCGAGAGCACCTTCGAATAGTACTACAAATTCTCAGAGAGCATAAGTTGTATGCGAAATTGAGTAAATGTGAATTTTGGCTTAAAGAGGTGAAGTTTTTGGGTCATGTGGTCTCAGCAGATGAAGTTGCAGTAGACCCGAGTAAGGTTGATACTGTGTTGAAGTGGGAACCACCTAAGTCTGTGACTGAGGTGTGTAGCTTTGTAGGGTTAGCTGGTTATTATCGTCGTTTTATAGAAGGATTCTCTAGAACTGCTGCACCATTAACCAGACTAACTAAGAAAGATCAACCATATATTTGTAATGAGAAATGTCAGTTAGCTTTTCAGGAGCTGAAGACTCAGTTGACCACTGCCACTGTTCTGATCATACCTGACCCACAAAGACCGTACACGGTGTATACTGATGCTCATTGAGAGGCTTGGGATGTGTGCTCAAGCAAGATGGAAAATTCGTGGCTTATGCATATGGACAATTAAGACCTCATGAAGAGAACTACCCTACGCATGATTTAGAGCTCGCAGCTGTGGTTTTTGCTTTGAAGATATGGAGGCATTACTTGTATGGATCTCAATTTGAGATATTCAGTGATCATAAAAGCTTGAAGTATGTTGTGGATAAAAAAGAGTTGAACAACAGACAACGAAGATGGATGGAGCTTTTGAAAGATTATGATTTTGAGTTAAAATATCATCCAAGGAAGGCGAATGCAGTTGCAGATGCTTTAAGAGGGAAGTTAGTGCACATGTTTCATATGTGTGTCGCTAAGCATGAACTCCTGGAAGGATTATCAGAGGTGTACTTGGAGCAAAAATCAAATGCAATTATGAGTACAGTACTGGGGGAGTATGACTTTTATAGTGACTTGAGATGGCCCATATGAGAGATGATCAATTGCTAAAGATTAGAAAAGAGTTGGAGAATGGTAAGGTTCTGGATTATGATATCGGAGAAAAGGATTTATTAAGGTACAAGAAAAGGATTTGTGTTCTGGACAACGAGGAAATCAAGAAGTCCATTCTTGAAGAAGCTCATCGAACTAAATACACCATTCATCCGGGAATCACTAAGATGTATCGAGATCTGAAGCAAGGGTTTTGGTAGCCTAAGATGAAGCGCGATGTGACAAACTTTGTACTAAAGTGCTTAACTTATCAAAAGGTGAAAATCGAACATAAGAAGCCTCCAGGACTACTTCAACCTTTAGATATTCCTCAGTGGAAGTGGGATAGCATTTCCATGGATTTCATTGTAGGTTTGCCATATACTGCTAATCATCATAATGTCATATGGGTCATTGTAGATAGACTGACAAAATCAGCTCATTTCATTCCTACCCATATTGGTTATAGTTTAGAGAAATTGGCTAAGATGTATGTAGATCGGATTGTTAGATTACATGGTGTGCCTACGGAAATTGTATCACACCGTGATCCGAGGTTCCCATCAAATTTTTGGAAGGCATTACAGGAGGCTATGGGGACTATGCTGAAGTACAATACGGCTTATCATCCGTAGACTGATGGTCAAACCGAAAGGACTATCCAGACACTCGAGGATATGTTAAAGGCTTATGCTATTGAGTTACCTGTTAGTTGGGATAGTCACCTACCTTTGGCGGAGTTTGCCTATAATAACAGTTATCATTCAAGTATTCAGATGGCTCCTTTTGAAGCATTGTATGGCAGAAGGTGTAGATCACCACTCTGCTGGGTTGAGTTGAGTGAATGAACTGTAATAGGACCGGATTTGGTGGATGAAACTACAAAGAATATCAAGATGATTCGTCAGAAATTGTTGACCGCACAGAGTAGACAGAAGAGCTATGCAGATAAGCGGCGTAGACCCTTGGAGTTTGAAGTGGGCGATCACGTATTTCTTAAGGTTTCACCAGTAACTGGTATTGGCAGATCCATTAAAACCAAAAAGTTAACTCCTCGATTTATAGGTCCATACGAGATTTAGGAGCGAATTTGACTAGTTGCTTACCGAGTTGCCTTGCCACCGCACTTGTCAAGTTTGCATAACGTGTTCCACGTGTTGTAACTCAAGAAGTATCATCCATATCCTTCGCATGTGATTAAGCCTGAAGATATTGAGTTGAGAGAGAATTTGATTTATGTGCTAGAACCAGAGAGAATTTTAGATGTGAAAGATAAGCAGTTACAAAATAAATCAATACGTCTCTTGAAAATCTTTTGGAGGGGTATATCACTTGGTGATGCTACTTGGGAAACCGAACAGCGTATGCGGCGTGATTTTCCTAGTTTGTTTGTTTAGGAATGTTGGTATGTTATGGTAATGTTAACATCTGAGTGTATATGATATCTTACTTATGCTGGAGTGAGAATTTGATTTTGTTGGTAATTGTGACTTGAATTTCATCATGTTTAACTTGTTATTATAAGTGTGGTGTGGTTGTTTGAACTTTGATGTGTGGTTTTCAATTTCTTTATTTGTCGTGAATTTTGGGGACAAAATTCTTTTTATGTGGGGAGTGTTGTAACATCCTAAATCTTATTTTTGTGCCTTAATTAAGAAATAATTATTTGTAATTAAAAAAAACGGTGAATAGTGAAGATAAATAAATTAATATAATATTATATTATAATAATTATAGTGGAGGGAGAGTGCAGGTTGGAAATGTCGGCCATGAATGTAAAGTAATAATATTATATTATATTATAATAATATATTATATTATAATGGTGAGGAATCTGTCGGCCATAATCAGTAAAATAATAATATTATATTATAATAATATATAGAAAATTTTCTATAACCATAGTTATAGAAATTTTTTTTTCCAAAAACTTTATATCACATTTTCCATATTAACATATTAGGATTCCGGGGAAAAACATCGCTCACAAATCCACACATAATGTGATATAATATGTTAATATGGAAAATGTGCCCTTGGTCTTATGTGTGGATTTGTAGGCGATGTTGTACCCTGCAATCCTAATATGTTAATATGGAAAATGTGATATAAAGTTTTTGAAAAAAAAAAATTTCTATAACCATGGTTATAAAAAATTTTCTATATATTATTATAATATAATATTATTATTTTACTGATCATGGCCGACAGATTCCTCACCATTATAATATAATATATTATTATAATATAATATAATATTATTACTTTACATTCATGGCGACATTTTCAACCTGCACTCTCCCTCACTATAATTATTATAATATAATATTATATTAATTTATTTATTTTCACTATTCACCCTTTTTTAATTACAAATAATTATTTCTTAATTAAGGTACAAAAATAAGATTTAGGATGTTACAACTCTCCCCACCTAAACAGAATTTTGTCCCCAAAATTCACGACAAATAAAGAAATTGAAAACCACACATCAAAGTTCAAACAACCACACCACACTTATAATAACAAGTTAAACATGATGAAATTCAAGTCACAATTACCAACAAAATCAAATTCTCACTCCAGCATAAGTAAGATATCATATACACTCAGATGTTAACATTACCATAACATACCAACATTCCAAAACAAACAAACTAGGAAAATCACGCCGCATACGCTCTTTAGTTTCCCAAGTAGCATCACTAGGTGACATACCCCTCCAAAAGATTTTCAAGAGACGTATTGATTTATTTCGTAACTGCTTATCTTTCACATCTAAAATTCTTTCTGGTTCTGGCACATAAATCAAATTCTCTCTCAACTCAATCTCTTCATGCTCTATCACATGCGAAGGATCTGGATGATACTTCTTGAGTTGCGACACGTGGAACACGCTATGCAAACTTGACAAGTGCGGTGGCAAGGCAACTCGGTAAGCAACTAGTCCAATTCGCTCCAAAATCTCGTATGAACCTATGAATCGAGGAGTTAACTTTTTGGCTTTAATGGATCAACCAATACCAGTTACTAGTGAAACCTTAAGAAATACGAGATCGCCCACTTCAAACTCCAAGGGTCTACGTCGCTTATCCGCATAGCTCTTCTGTCTACTCTGTGCGGTCAACAATTTCTGATGAATCATCTTGATATTCTTTGTAGTTTCATCCACCAAATCTGATCCTATTACAATTCGTTCACTCAACTCAACCCAGCAGAGTGGTGATCTACACCTTCTACCATACAATGCTTCAAAAGGAGCCATCTGAATACTTGAATGATAACTGTTATTATAGGCAAACTCCGCCAAAGGTAGGTGACTATCCCAACTACCAGGTAACTCAATAGCACAAGCCCTTAACATATCCTTGAGTGTCTAGATAGTCCTTTCGCTTTGACCATCAGTCTGCTAATGATAAGTCGTACTGTACTTCAGCATAGTCCCCATAGCCTCCTGTAATGCCTTCCAAAAATTTGATGTGAACCTTGGATCACGGTGTGATACGATTTCCGTAGGCACACCATGTAATCTAACAATCCGATCTACATACAGCTTAGCCAATTTCTCTAAACTATAACCAATATGGGTAGGAATGAAATGAGCTGATTTTGTCAGTCTATCTACAATGACCCATATGGCATTATGATGATTAGCAGTATATGGCAAACCTACAATGAAATCCATGGAAATGCTATCCCACTTCCACTGAGGAATATCTAAAGGTTGAAGTAGTCCTGGAGGTTTCTTATGTTCGATCTTCACCTTTTGACAAATCAAGCACTTTAGTACAAAGTTTGTCACATCGTGCTTCATCTTAGGCCACCAAAACCCTTTCTTTAGATCTCGATACATCTTAGTGATTCCCGGATGAATGGTGTATTTAGTTCGATGAGCTTCTTCAAGAATGGACTTCTTGATTTCCTCATTGTCCGGAACACAAATCCTTTTCTTGTACCTTAATAAATCCTTTTCTCCGATATCATAATCCAGAACCTTACCATTCTCCAACTCTTTTCTAATCTTTAGCAATTGATCATCTCTCATATGGGTCATTCTCAAGTCACTATAAAAGTCATACTCCCCCAATACAGTACTCATAATTGCATTTGATTTTTGCTCCAAGTACACCTCTGATAATCCTTCCAGGAGTTCATGCTCAGCGACACACATATGAAACATGTGCACTGACTTCCTGCTTAAAGCATCTGCAACTACATTCGCCTTCCCTTGATGTATTTTAACTCAAAATCATAATCTTTCAAAAGCTCCATCCATCTTCGTTGTCTGTTGTTCAACTCCTTTTAATCCACAACATACTTCAAGCTTTTATGATCACGAATATCTCAAATTGAGATCCATACAAGTAATGCCTCCATATCTTCAAAGCAAAAACCACAGCTGCGAGATCTAAATCATGCGTAGGGTAGTTCTCTTGATGAGGTCTTAATTGTCGAGATGCATAAGCCACAACTTTTCCATCTTGCATGAGCACACATCCCAAGCCTCTCAATGAGCATCAGTATACACCGTGTACGGTGTTTATGGGTTAGGTATGATCAGAACAGGGGCAGTGGTCAACTGAGTCTTCAGCTCCTGAAAAGCTAACTGACATTTCTCATTCCAAATAAATGGTTGATCTTTCTTAGTTAGTCTGGTTAATGGTGCAGCAATTCTAGAGAATCCTTCTATAAAATGACGATAATAACCAGCTAACCCTACAAAGCTACGCACCTCAGTCACAGACTTAGGTGGTTCCCACTTCAACACAGCATCAACCTTACTTGGGTCTACTGCAACTCCATCCGCTGAGACCACATGACCCAAAAACTTCACCTCTTGAAGCCAAAATTCACATTTACTCAATTTCGCATACAACTTATGCTCTCTGAGAATTTGTAATACTATTCAAAGATGCTCCTGATGTTCCTCTTCACTCTTCGAATAAATTAGAATGTCATCAATAAATACTACTACAAATTGATCTAGATAGGGTCTAAAAATTCTATTCAAGTAATCCATGAACACTGATGGCGCATTAGTTAGCCCAAAAGGCATAACAAGGAGTTCATAATGGCCATATTGGATACGGAAGGCAGTCTTCGGTATATCCTCTGCCTTTACCCTCAATTGATGATAACCTGATCGTAAATCAATCTTTGAAAGTACCGACGAACCTACAAGTTGATCTAATAAGTCATCTATCCTCGGTAAGGGATACTTATTTTTTATAGTGACTTTATTCAACTGTGGGTAATCAATACAAAGGTTTAAGCTACCGTCCTTTTTCTTCACAAATAGGACTAGCGAACCCCACGGGGATACGCTTGGTCGAATGAAACCCTCATCTAACAAACCCTCAATTTGCTTCTTTAATTCAGCTAATTCTGAAGGTGACATTCTGTAAGGAGCCTTGGAGATTGGCTCTATCCCGGGCGTTAATTCAATCACAAATTCAACCTCTCGCTCTGGAGGTAACCCAGTCAACTCTTAAGGGAATACATTAGGAAACTCTTTAACTATATCAATTTGTTCTATTCCTCCCTCTGATTCCACCTGAATCGAGAAAAATATCACAAATGCCTCACAGCCTTTCCTAAGACTCTTCTCTACCTGAGCCGCTGATAACATCATCAGAATTTCCCCATCTAACGAGCAAGCATTGAATTAGACAACTCCCTTCTTGCATTGCAAGAATACATCATTAGGTGTTTGCCAATCCATGTCCACAATCAAATCTATACCCCCTCATAGGTAAGCAAATCAAATCAATGGTTGATTCTCGACCCTCGCAAATAAACATCAATTTCTTGCACACTCTAGAAGTTTTCACACGTTCTCCAGCAGGAGCAGACACATATAAATCATATGGTAAATCACTTATAATAAGTCTCAATATTTCCACACAATCATTTGAGATAAAGGAATGAGTAGCACCAGAATCGTATAGAACACTTAAAGGATGACCTTAAAGAAGGATGTTACTTCGGATAAGATTTGGAGCAGCATTAGCCTCCGAAGCTGTTAACTCGAATACTTGCCCAGGTGCCGATGGTCGAGAAGTCTGACTCTGATTTCTTCCTTTCAGGCAATAGTTTGCAACATGCCCTTTTTCCCCACAAGCAAAGCAAGTCCAACATTCACCCAGATTTGTTCTCCCATAATGAACACAAGGAGGATGCTGAGTCACACTAGGAGTAGATGCCACGGATTTTTGTTGAGAACCTTGACTCATCCTCGTGTGGTTTCGGCGGTTCTGACTCATAGGAGGACGACTCCTCTGCTGGAAATTCCCTTGATGGAAGCTATTTTTGTTCCTCCATCCACCAGAACTCGAAGAGAAACTTTTCTTTTTAATTCCCCCAGATACTCACACATGGCTACTGAATCGACCCTATGAGTCTCTTCTCATCGATCTTTCTGCATCCTTATGCCTTCGACATACCTCTCGAATCTTTGCTATCAACTTTTCGAGAGTAGTGACATCATAGGTACCCATCCACATTTTGACATCATCATTGCATTTTTCAAGCATCTGTTTGGTCAACCAATTGTTATGGGCCTTCTCTGTTCTATCCAATTGGGACACATACTTGGCTAACTCCATAAATCGAGCTATAAATACATTTTCATCCATCTTTCCCTTCCTTAGTATGAAGAACTCAGCTTCTTTTTGGTGTCGCGTCTCAGTACCATGAACATCGTCTTGAATTCATTCCATTCAAGCTGGTGTCCATCCGCAGGCTTCACAGTATTCCACCAATCCAAAGCACTGCCCTCCAACAAAGTCTTTGCAACAAGCACCCTTTGAAATTTATCACATTCGATTGAGTCAAGTAGCATCTCTAGCCTATCAATCCAACCTTCAGCTTCTGATGGTAATCCTCCTGAAAAAGTTTTAGGATGGAAACAATTTACATGCTTCCATACTTTAAACATGTTTGCTGCAGAATCGTGCTTTTTCGTCCCATCAAAATCAGAGGCAGATAGATGTGGAACTGGTCTCCCAGAATAGCCACTGTTTTGTTCCTCTGATTCAGCATTGATCCCTTGAGCCTCAATTTTATCTTTTTGGCTAGACTTTTCATTGACTTTACTCTCCTCAAGTCTTCTCAATCGTTCTTCCACAGTAAGGGTCATTCCATAGACTTGATGTAACATCTCAGCTTTAGTCAAATTCGGTGGAAGTCTATTCGGCCTATCTTGGCTACTATTACCCATTTCTATTCGCCTGGTATTCACCATCTCTCTCCCCACCTAAGGGTAAAAACCCCACCAAGGAGGAGAACAATAATATTCAAAAGATGAGAATAAAGGAAAGCAGGTGTGTATTATATATTGCCATAGTCTAAATGCAATGCACAACAGTGCCAAGAATGCTGACTCTAACCCTGGGTGCAGCCGTAGCCACCCAAAAAGGCACTTCGAATGTTCAACATCCCCTCCAGCCGTAGCCAGGGTGAATTGAGAACAATGTGACATCCCGAGGTATTGTCCCTATTTAGCCGCCCGTAGGCACAGGGTTTTGTCCTCCTGAGTGCAGCCGTAGCCACCCAGGCGACGCCTCAGATGTTAATGACCATGCCCCAACTATATATATAGCCTTCACTTTAGACGAGTCCAACCGATGTGGAATTTGAGCGCACCTTGCCTACTGCGTCTCCCTTCCCCCTTCACCCATTTTAAGGTCCCTCAGGGTGTTAGGTCCCTAGTAGCGCTTGGTGTGACACTTTTCCCACCAACGGAAAGAGCCATCCTCAGCTCTGATACCAAGTTGTGAGGACCCTTTTTACTAAACAAGGCTTTTAACTTAATTAACAATTATTAAACAAATAACCATGGTTATAGAAATTTTTTTTCCAAAAACTTTATATCACATTTTCCATATTAACATATTAGGATTCCAAGGCACAACATCGCCCACAAATCCACACATAAGACCAAGGGCACAATTAAACATCAGGGTTATAATCTAGCCCACTAGTCCTCACTCTTTTACATTGTAACTCCAGCACATGTATCATATACAAACAGTTACCAGGATAAATATTCAAAACAAAATTTGAATATGGCATAATATGATGATCCTATTATGGCAATATACAAACATTATAATTCCCAAAAGTTCCAGAGGCATATAAGGCTACTAACGCTTATGCCTCTGCCTGCTTTCCTGAACCACTATTCTGATAAGAGGTCTTGCCTGAAAAATATTAATACCACGGGGTGAGACATTAAGTCCCCGTAACCAAAATCAATTTATAAAATATACAAGAAAGGAATATAAGTTATAGAAGCAGGTTTATCAACAGTCATATTTAAAATTTCATTAATAAAATAGTACAAATATTTTCAATAGCTGAAATCGTCCCCACTCGGTCATCCTGCTCCCCCTTATTTCCTCAGGACGTGGTACAGCCTATTAGTGCTAATATACCAGGCCAAAGGTTAGCTAGTCACATCAAGATCATTGCCCTCTTCCATGTCACCACCAAATATACCGTAACAGGAAGGTGTCCGTCCAAAACACTCAACTCCATCTCTGGGCCAAGAGTGAGAGAGCCGATGGGCACACATCAACCGCATCTCTTCCACACAACCCAATATATCCCATAACACAATACAATACCATCAGTATAATGTATATTTCTTTTATCAGCAACCCACAATAATAACAATTCACATACTCATAATCATCTCAATATCAATAATCTCAATCATAATCACAACCCATACATATACGTTGGAAAATACTCTGTTTCA
>QFDD01013284.1:0-10355 GCA_006871305.1 Vachellia collinsii
GACGAATATGAAAAACAAAGCAGTACTGTCGCGGGGAGTAGAAATCACGGAGGAAGAAAAATGACCCAAAACAGAATTACACATACAACTATACAAGTGAATATATACATACATAGATGGCGACTACACACACACACACACACAAATATGCAAAAATAAGGTAGGTTTGTCGGTAGAATTCAAGTGGGGATTATAAATCATGAAAGGAGAGGGGGGAATAAAGTGAGAAGGCATGCCCTAGAAGTTGGAGAAGAGTACACATTGGTAATACAAGTGAACATTATTTTATAGCAGAAAAATATACATAGCAGTAGTATAGAAAAGGCAAAAAGCTAACTTCTTTTTTATCTTAATGCTTGTTTGAAACGAGAGAGAGAGAGAGAGAGAGAGAGAGAGAGAGAGTAGGATGCGTTTGGGAGATGGATGATAGATACTGTAGAAGGATATAGGTAGTGGGTTTGATCATCACTATCATTCCACGCCGCTGCCTTTACTCTCTCGAGACCCATTTGGCAGCCTCGCACGCCTGCTCCCACTCATCCATTTCCTTTCTTTTATTTATAATCCACACACTCTCTCTCTAAAGGCTAAAGCTAATCCACTCACAAATTTGCCTCTCAGTCTCTTCCTAACTTTTTCTACTACTTTCATATTTTGTCAGGCCAGGCACAAGCACAATTCTACCAGGCCATGACCTGAGTTTTTTTCTCCTCGAGAAGCAGTTTCGAAAGAGTAATTTTACATAATTCAAAATTAATATTAGTATGTAAAAGAATTTTATTTTAATTTCTATAAAAATGCAGTGATAGTTAAATATAGCCTTAAGTCAATGTCTCCCTCCACAAGAGAATATCCTAGAAAAGCAACAAAGCGGGCCCCATCTTTTTCCCTTCCTCATCGGTTCCACAAAATATAGATTTAATCCAATTAGACTTTGGAAACATCTCCGCATTTATTGAAAGATTAACCCCATTATTGTTCTAACTACATTCCAAAATGGACCTTATAGTTATACCTCCCTTTAATCATTCTTCACCCCATTCCCAGGGTTAAAGCCCGTTTGCTTCTGTGCAGACGCAAGCTCTGTTACCAGAGTCGCCTTAGTTTATTCATGTGGGTCTGTTTTTTTCCTGAGGATTAGATGATGGATACATTGTTTAGGCTAGTCAATTTTCAACAACATCAACCTCAACCTGCTGATCAATCCCTCAATTCCACCACCAGCCTCACTTCTAGCAGCTCCAAATCTTCCACACAGAACTGCTACGACCTCCCACCTCGAGACCAGGAATGCTTCAACCTTTTCATGGATGAAGAAGACCTGTCCTCGTCTTCTTCCAAGCACTATTATCCTTGTCACCCCCATAATCCTTCCTCCACCACCACCCCCACCACCACCGCCGATTATTCCTTCTCGCCAGCCACCACCGCTGACTTCAACTTGGAATTCTCTGGCGACGCCGCCAGGTGGGCTTCCGATATCCTCCTCGAAACTGCTCGTGCCATTGCCGACAAGAACAGCGCTCGTATCCAGCAACTCATGTGGATGCTCAACGAACTCGCCTCCCCTTATGGCGACACTCATCAGAAACTCGCTTCTTACTTCCTCCAAGCCTTGTTCGCTCGCATGACCAACTCTGGCCTCCGTACTTTCCGTACCTTAACCTCCGCGTCTGACAAAAACTGTTCTTTTGAATCCACCAGGAAGACCGTCTTGAAGTTCCAGGAGGTCAGCCCTTGGACTACCTTCGGTCACGTCGCTTCCAATGGCGCCATCTTGGAAGCCCTCGAAACTGAGCCTAAATTACATATACTCGATTTCAGCAATACGTATTGCACCCAATGGCCTACCCTTTTAGAGTCCTTGGCCACTCGCACTGACGATGCCCCGCACCTCCGTTTAACCACAGTTGTCACCAGCCGACCTGGTGGTTCCGCTGCGGCAGTTCAAAAAGTCATGAAGGAGATAGGTGCCAGGATGGAGAAATTCGCTCGTCTCATGGGCGTACCCTTCAAATTCAACGTCATCCATCACACCGGTGATCTTTCAGAGTTGAACTTTGTGGAATTAGATATTAAAGATGACGAGGCTTTAGCTATAAATTGTGTGAACGCTTTGCATTCTGTCTCAGCTGTTGGTAATGGTAATCATCGTGACGCGTTGATATCCTCGTTTAGGAGATTACAACCTAGAATAGTTACGGTCGTGGAAGAAGAAGCTGATCTTGATGTTGGGTACGATGGTTTTGAGTTTGTGAACGGGTTTGAAGAATGTTTGAGGTGGTTTAGGGTTTATTTTGATGCTTTGGAGGAGAGCTTCCCGAAGACGAGCAATGAAAGGCTCATTCTTGAGAGGGAAGCAGGACGAGCGATGGTTGACTTGGTGGCTTGTGATCCGTCGGAGTCGGTAGAGCGGCGGGAAAGGGCTGGACGGTGGTCGCAGCGCATGCATGGGGTTGGGTTCAATGCGGCGTCGTTCAGCGACGAGGTATGTGACGATGCGAGGGCGCTGCTGAGAAGGTACAAGGAGGGATGGTCAATGACACAGTGCTCCGACGCCGGAATATTCTTGTCGTGGAAGGACCAGCCGGTGGTGTGGGCCAGTGCATGGAGGCCTTGACGACATGATGCCATGAGCGTGATGTATTCGCACGTGCTCTAGGTTTTTTTGGCACGTGCGTTTGGGGGGGGCCCAAATGAGAGTCTGTCTGAAATGTGTTTTCTACTTTTCTTTCTCATTTTTTATTTAAATTTATTAGGTTAAGCAGACATAGGGATTAAGGAGGGTTGGTTGAGGGAGGAACATGCTTGTGTTAAAATATGAAAAGGAATGAAGCACATTGATTTTCGTATTTCTTGTTTTTTTTTTTTTGTTTTTTTGGATTATTGTGGTTTGAATGTGGGTGAAAATTAAGAAGTGATTAATATCTCCCTCCATCCCCAATTTGCTTTTAGTTAAAATGACCATTTTCTTAAATCTTCACAAAATAGTTAAAATGCTGTTATATAATTGGAAACGGAGGGGGTAATAGAACTTTTAATTCTCGGAAATTTTTCTATTGATAAATTCATTTCTTGTTACCATGTTTTTATTGAAACATTGAGACGTGCCAAATATTGAATCAATACAGTTTTACGGGTTCATTCATATTGATTAGTGTAAGTGCATAGCTAATTACTCCCTCCTTATGCATAACCTTCAATTATTTAAAAGCGGAGTAGCTTAGTTGAAGAGGACAATTCTCCTTCTTGTGCTAACTGATAGTAGCAGTTAAAATAGAATAAATTTTGGAGCTGGTCCAAATTTGACCCGAGATGAGTTGCATAATTAATAACAAGTCGTTGAGACAAATCATAATCCATCATAAATTCATTATCAATCTGATAGCCTTGTATTTTTCACAATATTTAAGGTGCTGTTTAGTTGTTGGACTTGGCCTACCGTAATTGTTCTTGATTTCTCTTGACAAATGGATCCAAAAAGAAATTGGGTTTGGTATTTGATGTGTGTAAGAATGATATCAGCTAACAGCACATTAGCATTTTAATTATGATTACGAAACTTGGTCATCACATATCAATAAACATAAGATTTCGATTAAACAAAGGTCATTATCTTGTTTCAGGACCATAGAATCTTAGGGCGGCCACCGTGCTAAATGAGTCATGCTTTGGGGAATCTCATGAAAAGGCGTAACAGTCTTAGTGGCTTAAGGGCTTTAGTGCTCTCCACGCTGTTTTGATTTTTTTTTTCTTTCTAATTCTCTGTTTTTTTATTGTTGTCTATCTTCATGTTTGACACAGATTTCAGCTTCACGTTCTTTTGTGGCCCCACAAACCATTATCTCTTTCTTTCATGGAGGGATAATCATGAGTAACTTTTGCCCTTGAAAACCAATATTTAAAATGAAAGCTATCAGGGTGAAAAAAAATGATATTTTTAAGTAAGGAAGCAATGAAAATTGAAAATGAAATACTATAAACAATCGGTTCATCTTTTAAGGTTTGCATTTCATGAACTGCTCCACGTTTACATACCCGCTTTTCATCCCCCCCGCGCGCGCGCGAACACACATATCCCTCTACCATCCGGATTATAAAATAATTGTAGTTGCTTTCGTTTAGTATTCTTTAAGGGGTTTTGATGGTGGCCCATGCCTTCTTCTGCAAGTTTAAGCCTTGGAATCCTTTTCTATTGCGCTGAAAACGACCAGCAGATCCCTTTGTTTCAATGGGACCAGGTTCAAGTGTATAATTTCCAGCCATAGTACCTTAGGGTTCTTGTCACTGTCTTGTTTTTTTTTTTTTTTGGTTCCAAAAACTCTTTAGTTCGTAGAAATAATTGACCAAGACCAAACAGGAGGCAGAGAAAAGTACCAAATTAGTAAAGAAAAAGCAGGACTAAACTCACAAGTGAAATTGACTTGTATGGCGTACGAGTAAATTTACACTTCTCATCATTGTCTGTATTTTGCCACTGCAGGATAGTATATTTTTATGATCGTGAGAGAAGACCATAGGTTTAATGACGCATTTATCTCATGCAAAAAACAGCTTAATTTCTCGGAACGGGTCACTTTTGGGATCATTTGTCCATTCGAGTTGTCCAGAAAGCTCAGTAGGTAGCTGTTTCCTTCCCCACTTCACCGACCAGAAGAGCACTAGAAATAGAATCATTGGTTTGAAGTGGGATTCCAAGTCAGCTAGTACTTTTGAGATTCCGGGAAGATTTACTTTCTGAAGAGCACAATACGACAAAATTTTGAAAGTTTCACTGACCAGTGCGTAGCATTTCAAAAGGGGCATATGGAACAATTCCAGATAGTGTAGCTCATAAAAAGTAAAGGGAAAAACACCATACCCACATGAATGAATCATTTATACGTACGTATACACAAGACATCCTGATACAATACTGGCTTATTAGCTAAACTCTCCCTAGCAGACAACTCGATATGAATAAATCTCAGACTACTAGTGCCAACTTCCCAAAAGGAAACTGTCAGTCCAAAGCAGGTTCTTCACACTCAAGATTCCATGTCCCAGCCTCTACTGTGAGTGAGGTCTTAAGCAAGTGAATAGCAACGAAACTGAGATGAGAGATTCACCAAGACTTCAGATGCGGTTACAAAATATACAATAAGAAAAAAAAAACATACACTTTCTAAACCCAACCCACCCGAGACAGTCTCCATTTTCTATGCCAATAGATGGAAACTCTTGACCACAATGGGAATTCAAAATTGAACTCCAGAGGCCGATCAGCAGGGCCTGCCACTATCAAAGGCAACCACACATATCTCGAGTCCCTTAAGTCAGCTGAATTCCATCGATCAGCCATGAAAATGAATGAACCTGGGAGACCAGGTAGAGGAAAAACAAAAGTGCTCTGAGCAAAGAAGGTTGTTTGTTGAAACACTTTGTTTCCTCCAATGCATGGATTTCCCAGTGTCTCCCAAGACCCCAGGATTGACTCAGCTGCATGAGCCAGTGCCTCGTTTGGGGCCCATCCAGTGCAGCCTGATGTAATCATGTAATATGTGCCATGGTGCTTGAACAGGGCTGGCGCTTCCCTGCGTTGTCCAATAAGAATCCTTCTCATTACAGATGTCACATTGAGATAATCTTCGGTCAGAGGTCCTATGTGCAGTTCACTATTGTCCTCAGAGGAATATATTAGATACGCCACTCCATCATCATCCTTGAAAATTGTCATATCCCTGCTTTCACATCCATGTGGTCTCTGGCTACCGAGATAATCAAAAGGACCATCAGGAGTATCACTGATTGCTACTCCAACAGCTGCCTTGGTATAGTTGGCATCATCAATATGCATCCACATCACATATTTTCCAGTCCTCTCATTGTAAATCACCTTCGGCCTCTCAAGTACATTGGACTTGTGCAGATCATGGGTTTCATTTGTTTCCTGAGCTGCCAGGACGATTCCCTCATTTTTCCAAGTCCACAAATCCTTGGAGGAATAGCAACCAACTCCTATAAGGTCCACCTGATGGAGAAAGTGATGTAGATTAGTTTGATATTTGTAACAAAGGCATGCAGCTTAGTCACTTCAAGACTGAATGAAAAACGTGTTCTCTTGACAGCCGCAGAAAGATGAAGTTCTAATAGAATCAAATGGTGTCATCATCTTAAAAGGATATCAGGACTACAGTTAAACAGTTTTGATAATAGTTGCTTCATTCACAACAGTAACTGAGAAAAATTGATTTTAACAAGAACAAGTTTACTTGAAATACATGAAGTAGAGGGAACAAAAAGAAAAAAGCATTTACAAAATAATACTAATAGGGAAGTGTAATGAGTGAGAGTAGTGTTCTTATATAAAAGGTGAGGAGGAAATAATCCCCCTTGTCACTTAAACTACAAAGCAAGGATAAAAATTAATTAATAATTGTCATAAACACGTTTCTTAATTTTCAAATGAACGGTCCTTACATCAATAATAATCACTGGTTCGTGATTTAAGGCTGATTGCTTATACTTCTCACCTCTCACCTAGATCGTTCATTTCCCTTGATAGAACCCCATAATACTTGTGCTTTAGAATACTTTAAAAGTTACACCTACTGAGACATGAAATCATGACATTGCATGCCAACTCAATTGCATTCCCATTTTATCTCATGTCAAATAAAAGATAATAAATTCGTTCAATTATTTGAGTTCTTGAAAAAGTTCCCCTGACCTCTACAACCACCTAAAGCCCTAGCCACAGATGGAGAGAACAGACAACCAAGTGGAAAGGCAACAAAGATCTTTCCCTTTTAACGTTTCTTCGTACAAATGGCTTTTCCAGATTACCTCCAACTTATATAAAGGCTTGAATGGTCTAGAGTGTTCATATGACCAATTTTTCTACGGATTTTCAAAATGCCAGAAGTAACATGGTCTCCTGGAAGTAAAAACTTCCTTTTAGTATTATGATAGGAAATCATGATAAGTAGGCTTAGAGCCTTAGATTGGAGATGAGAAATCTTGTACGATATCAGTTGTTCAAGAAAGGCTCGTATTCTTGGAAAAGTACCAAGTCATCGAGCCTTAAACTAAGTAAATCAAGCAAAAGCATTTTATATTAAATGGACAACATTGTACAAATCCTATTTGCCTCAAGAAATGCGTCTTTTTTTTAACGAAACAAATTGATTTTTCCCCTGCAGTAATCTAGCTGGAGGTAAATCTGCTTCAGTTAAGAATTATTAACTATATGCAAGTTAGATCACTTATTATAGATAGAAAAAAAAAACAGAGAGAAAAAAAGGCACCTGCAACAGTGTCTATTCAGAATTAGTCGTATCACCTGGACCATTTTCTATACCTTGTGCCATTATCATTCCATAGATTGATGAAGCTGTCAAGCTTTTATCTCTCAGTATGGTATTATTTGCATTTGCATCACGTTGGAATACTCTTACAATTACAATATCTCCTCTGTCACATTAACAGGTCATAATATATCCCCTTTTGTAGACTGATGATAATATGAAATTCTTATGCAGTCATATTAACATTTGAAGACTTGAACAAGAACTTCTTAAAAATACCATTTTATTGCCTTTGATTTGGAGTATTGATAATGATATAAATAATTATCAATGGTCCTGAGTTCAAAAACATGGTACTTTATCTGAAAGTTGAAACTGACATAAAGTGTAAGGCACCATTAAACAACAATCTAACATGAATTAAATTCATATCTAAGTGAACACCAGAGGAAAAGGAAGGAACCAGGAAGAAATAATATTCAAATGTACATCTTTGATCTAGTGCGTTCCTTCTTATCATTTAACATAGCATTGACATAGCCTCTTCAGAATAGAATATAGACTAACTATACACACTCCAATCTCTGTAATGGAAATCATCTAGTTAAAAAAAAAAAGTAGTCTTTCAAATTAAATGACATACCCGTGTAATTCCATTCTGGGGAGATTGGTAGGTGGGCCCATCTTTATACTCACCATACCAATAGTATGCCCTTGATATTTTATCAAACAGAATGCCCCCTCCATGGGCTTGAATGGGATTTCCATCAGTGTCCAACCAAATTCTCCCAGGATGGTAGTAATAACTATCATTTCCATTATCCTTCATTGGATCTATAGCACTCTCCTGCCCTGGAAAAAATGTGTGTCTCAATTGGGATTCTTCATTCAGGAATTCATCTATCAGTGTGGTTGCCCGCTTAGGTCTTCGTTTTTCCGCCCTAGGAGACCTCTTTCCTCTGGGTGGGGGAATTTGAATGTTCTCCTCATCCACTTGTTGAAGTTCACGAAATAGAGGATGATGACTTGCAAGCAATTGGAGGTCTCCATACTCTGTGGCTTTGTGGCGAACATTGGAAAACAAATTAAGCAACAATAGACAACCAACAAAGCTCCAGATTACAATAGACGTTGAGCATCTGCTCCCTCCATGGCAACGTAAAATTGCAGATTTCCGGTGTCTGTTCCTCATCCTCATTTTCCCTTCCTGTTATCTTCAAGATTGCGTTTGGCCTTAACAAGTTGCAACCTATGACCAATAACCCAACTGAATATAAGTGAGAGGCTTCTAATCTACATTGTAGAGAAGAGAACACCCATTCACTGGGATCAGTTTGGGGAAATGAAAGTACTGAAATTGGTGACACAGGGTTTTATGATTGAACTCCGTCCCTCTCCTGGTAACATGATTTATACATGCATTTTGATTGAAAAGTTAAGTTGCTAGAAGCACAATACTCAATCAATTATCAGACATCCTCTCTTACTCTTACCATGTTGGCCAGAACTAAGGAATTTTTTTAAGCGCTAAGGGCCCCTTGATGATCACCAAGAAAAAACATTACCTTTCCAACACACGATGGAAGAAAGAAAGATACATTATAATTTTATTACCATTGCTCAATGGTAAATTTTTATACTTATTCATTTATTTTGGATGGTGGATGGCATTTTTTCATTCTTACCATTCTAGCCAAACCACAATGAAACGGCATTACTATATTTGGTATCTAAGTAGCAAATACTAACCACCATCAATTCATCATATGAATTTTCAGCAAATGAAAAAGAATTTGTACACACAGAAAATCAGACTAATGACTGATTCGTTACGATAAGGAGCATGGGACAAAACGAATTTTCCCATTAAAACAAGAGCATCAAAGTGCGATCTCAAGTGTCAGGCGTCTACTGGACATTCCCACAAAACCATTAAATAGCTTAGCCCCAAAAGGCATCGCTTCCAAATGAAGCAAACAGAAATCCATCAGCAGACGCTCAGTAAAGAAGAAGAATCAGTGCAAACCGAAAATCAGACTAACGACTGATTCGTTACGATAAGGAGCATGGGACAAAGCGAATTTCCCCATTAAAGCATGGGCATCAAAGTTCGATCTCAAGTGTCAGGCGTCTACTAGACATTCCCACAAAACCATAAAATAGCTAAGCCCCAAAAAGCATCGCTTCCGAATGAAGCAAACAGAATCCATCAGCAGACGCTCAGTAAAGAAGAAGAAGAAGAAGAAGAAGAAACAGAACGTAATAGATAGGGGGGTAAACGATACAGAATGATCAGAAGTGAGAACCCAGAAAGCAAAGTGCTGCAAGAATCCGGAAAAAAGAGATCACCAGGTATCAGCCGAACTGCGAGAGGAACAATAATCTCGCACATGGAATTCTCTTGCCAGTGATGTTGCCGGTAAAACAACCCAACTAAGCTAAGCCCATTTGCCAGGGGAACACCAAGTCCGAGGGAGGAATGGAGGATCTCCAAAAGGATATTAATTAGATATGAAGAGAAGTTTTGGATCTGAGGATGACGACGTTGACTAGGTACCAAAGCTAGTCTTTCTGTGCGCCAGTGTTTGGTCCCTAATCACTAATAATGTCTCGCTGCTCTAGAAAGATTTACGCTTCTGAGCTTTCCCTCTTTCTTCTTTCTACCCTTGTATTTTTTTTGTTGTTGCTCTGTACAGTTGTTAGCAACATAACATGCAAGGATAATACTAGGAGGATGACAGTTAACTGTTTACATATATATAACTTTTTTTAATTAAATAATTATGAATCCAATTTGTTTTTTTTCTTGGCCCGAATTCAATTTGGTTGACTTAAATGTCTCTCACATATTACTGTCGTGTAGTTCACTGTTTAGTTTAGCGTCCAAAATGACTTGAGGCTCTGGCAATGTCAACATCAATCATTTAAACGCAATGACGATTTAAGTGAAGACCACGCGATTCACGATTTCACGTCACTCCCTAGTCCCTAATCCCCCCGACAGTTTCGTACTTTCGTTTGACTATTTTTAGTACTAATTCATAAACCTTCAAATATAAATAAAAATAA
>QFDD01013292.1:0-10484 GCA_006871305.1 Vachellia collinsii
GTTTTAATTACATTTCATTGTATTTATTGCATGATTACTTGCTTTGCTATGATTGAGATAACATGTCATGGTGTGAATGATAAGGTTATGACATGATGAAGATTTGTCTCTATGCTATGTTATGTGGCATATAAGGTATGCATAGCATTTTATTTTCAAGGTTAAGTAGGTTGAGCATGTATCATGTTTTAATGCAAGTTATGTGATTGAATAATAGTTGCTTATGCTACTAAGATTCCCAAGAATCTTACCCAACCAATGTAACCAAACCCTAGGGCTATCTTTATCCAAGAAAGGAAGAAGAAAGAAGGGGAATGCTTGGAGGTTGGTAAGTATTTGATAAGCATTTTGTGGAAAGTTGTAAATACCCATAAGGGTATTATATGTTGTTTAGAAGTGATAGCATGTGTAGTTGTAGATTTATTTTCAAGCATGCTAAAATAGATTAAAATGCTCTAAAGGCATTAATGTTGCAAGTTAAAGCAATCATACTTCAATTGGACCAAGTATGAAAAAAGGGGGTTAAAAGTCAACAAAATGAACCTAAAGTTGACTAACTCGTTTTGTAGCAATCAAGTGAGTTAGGACGTGATATTTTACCACCAAATAGATATGGTTTTTCCTTTAAAATGAGTGGTAAGTCATCTGAATCCGATAACCGTGCTGAGAAATATGCCCTTCCAAAGTTGGACAAAAATACTGGAAAAATAGAAAATGACCAAATGAACAGTAAATTTTGAAGTTACAAATGGGATTGATTTTGAGGTAAAAAGGTCCAAAACTTATTTTTCCTCTCATTTTTATCCAGTTATCTTCCCATAGAACTTGGAATCACTCAATTTCAATTTTTCTACAATTAATTATGATTTTTCAAAGATAAAGCCATTTTTAAAGGGTTATGAAAGGTAACCCAAAAGCAAATATTTTTCTAAACTCCAATTTCCACAAGGTATGACCAACTAAAGTGATCCCAAATGCTTCCGATGGGTATGTTAATGGGATAAATCTAAGTGTATTACACTATGGGGTTTGCCACGTCTTGAATCCGTGAGATTCAATTTCTTACCCCGAAAGCTGTCTCTTTTATTTTTTGTGTCAACTTAAGCTTTTAATTCATTAGTCAGATCTAGCTCAATATGGAATTCACATATCAATGGACCCTTGGAGTATAGCCCAGGTAGGAAAACGCCTGAAACTCCTACTACGTTAGCAGCTCTCCCTTTGAGTCTCTCCAATCACTAAACTGTATGGGCAAGGACGTTTCTTTACTCTTCATCCTTTTTCATTTCCTTTCCTTTCTCCGTGGACAATTGATTTTGTTACTTCTTGAGTCGCATATGATATTCCGAGCCTGAATTTTCGACCAATTGTGAATCAGTTATCGGTTAGATATTGTTTTCTGTTTTTCGATTATTCTACAGATTCTTATTTGTGTGTTGAACTGGTGATGAGGCTATTTGTTGACTAGAGTCTCTGATCTGACAAAACTCTTGGTTGTAGGAATGGTTTTTTCCTGGATGTGGATTTTGATACTCCTGGAAAATGTTCGATATATAAATTTTTGAAATGTGTTCTTTTGACTTTTTTTTTGGTTGGATTATGTTATTCTGGCTTTTTGATTAAATTTTAAATCTGAGTGAGATCGTCATATTGTTTTTATGTTTACAGGGGAACAATCATCCACAAGAAATACTTATATGTTATTACTGACGTCTTCCTTTACCGTATGCATGTGTTTTGTAGTTTTTACTATCAATAATATTACTACTCTGCAAGTGGTTCGTTGCTCTTCTAAAATTTATTCATTCTTCAGCTCCAATGTTTAACCATTTTTCTGAATCATATATTATGCAGGTCCTACCTTTGTCTAATGTCCCTTTCTTTTGGAATTTATTTCGAGCTTATTCTCATTAGAGAGCCCTTCAGGTGCATATGGTTTTTGTTTGGGGCCTTTAATACAAATGCAAAGTTTGTACAATCTCTTTTCCCTTTGCTATTGCTTGTGTTATTTCAAAATGATTGTTGCAATTAAGGACACTGGTACTTAAGTGGTGTTGCATTTTGGTTCTCAAACTCTCATGAGGTGGTGACCACTGCTTTAAACGCCTTTCTTTAAACGCCTTTCGATAAAATCATGAGGCAACAATGGAATTTATTCTAGTTTTTAATATATTATAATATTTATTAAAATTTATTTAATAATAAAAAATATGTAGGCATTTTTTGGATTTTGGAATCCCAAAATCCAAAAAATGCCAATATTTATTTTTTAAAATATTTAACATTTTAGACCGCACGTAGATCTATGCAATCAAAAAAAGCATGTTTTTAGACCGCACGGATTTAGTGTTTTAGACCGCACAGGTATCCATGCGTCTAAAATGTTAAATTTTTTGTGCGGTTTAAAAGAAGATTTTTTTTAGACCGCATGTGTAAAAGTACATACTTTTTAAATCTGTCTTATTTAAATTGTATCTACATGCAGTTTAAGAGGTCTTTTTTATGTGGTTTAAAAAGTCTTTTTTCAACTAGTGCATCTTTTATTCTCGGTGCAATTGGGTTGGTTTCACTTGTAATGCTAGACATGGGAGGGTTAATTCCTTGAATCTTGGTGGCATGGGTGATAAAGGCATCAAATCCCCACAAGTTGTAAATCTCTTTTTCCTTATTGAACTTGATCTTAAGAACAACAACTTTCATAATCAAATCCCTCAAGAGTGAGTTCAGTTATGTACGATTGAGATTATTCAACTTGAGTAACAATAACTTTCATAGAACAATTCCAACATGGATAAGAGATTTATCTATGCTTAAATGCCTGGGTTTACAAAAAGCACTCTTGATGGATTCATCCCATTATCTTTGTTCAATCTGTCAAGATTGCAGGTTTTGGATTGAAATTTTAATTTAATTGAAGGAAGTATTCCATCTCGGATGGGGAGTCTTGAGCAATTTAATAGCCTTTCAGAAATCATTTTCCAAATAATTTTCAACTTATCTTCACTTGAGTTATTAAATTTAATTTATCTCATAAAAATTTGTTTGGTATGCTCCGCAAGAATTTTGCCTTGTCTTGAATTTTTTAATTTTTTTACCTTTTATGCATTTTCTTCTTCTTGTTTTTTTGTCAGCATTTTTCTGTTATTTTTCATTTTTTTAAGAATAAAAGGCAATTCATCATCCAATTTTTGAAATGATTAGCAAAGCTACATCATGGGGAAAAAAAGGAAATGATTTTACATTATTAAGGGAGAATTGAAGAAAAGTCCCCCATTAGAGAATTAATTTTAAAATGAAACCTTCCATTCATGTGCAATTAAGCTTTCACAATATGCAACTGAGCTTTTATATTATGTACAACTAAGCTTTCATATATGTAACTGAGCTTCTATATATGCAGCTGAACTTCCACATATGCAATTGAGTAATTACTATTTTGCAATTAATTTTTCGATGAGGGATTTTTCCCCAATTTTTCATATTATTAATCCAAACGGATATAAAGGTTCATTGGTCCTTAAAAAATAAATATTTATTATTCTATTACTAAAAATTTTCTGAAGATTTTTTTTTTTCTAAATGAGTAAACCTTACAAGCAACATTTTTTATTTTAATTTTTATTTGGATGATCTAAACTATATATTACTAATTTTTATTTTTCTAAGTTTTGTATAAAAAAAATTTTAGAGTCTCCCAACACAAGTTTTTTTTAAATGTTAATGAAAAAAAGCAGGGCCAATTTGATTTCAATGTGTCTCGTAGTATCTTTTTCTCAATCAAAGTTAATTGAAAAAATTGACGATCTTATTTTATCTCCCTCAAACGTTTTTTGACATATATATATATATATATATCTCTTTTTGCTGAAGATTTTTCTCTTGTCTCTTATTAATTTGTAGATGTTTCTACTTCCTCTTATTTTTAATCCATTTGTCTTTATTCCTTTTCCTTCTTTGTGATATAACTGTAAGGTAAATTAATCTAAATTACATAATAATAAACTGACCTAAAGCGTAAAACATAGTGTAATGGGTATTGTGCGAATAGCCCAATAAGTTCAAGATTTATCCATCCAAATATCTCATCATAATATATTCAAATTATTTATTCTACAAACATTTAATTTCTGACAATATCTCAAACAAAATTGTTTTTAGCAGAAGTATACATATTATTAGAAAAAAATATTTATTCTATGGTCATTAGCCCAGCTAAAGAGAAATTCTTTAGTGCATTAGGTGCACCCCGTCATTATATATTCTCCAATCATTTATTTTTCTCTCTCTTATCTCGTCCCTTTCTGTGCTATCCAACGACATGATTTTCAAGACATGCGGGACCTACAGAAGATAGCTATAGCATTTTGATTGGAGAGTGCACAAATGACATAGTGCACCCATTGCACACAAGAATTTCTCTTGGGGTACTTCCTAGTATATGTTTAATTTTTTAAATTTACATCACGTTTTAATTTGTTTTTCAAAATTGAAAAAATGCACTTTTGTATCTTATTCTTAACGTTGTTTGTTTCATTTTTAACAAAAAAAAAAAGCAAACTCAACAAATTTAAATCGTAATCTTATAATTAAATGTTGACAAAATATAATTAAATTTTAATTATTTAATATAAAATATTCATATAAGAGGAGGTATTTAGGAGCAATTTCTTAAGGAATGGAGTGAGACTTTGAGGTCTACTTCCAAGTCAAGTACGCCAAAGAATATTAAAAAAAAAGCAGTCAAAGTTTTGAAATTGTATTTCATAAAGCGACCAAGCTTCTTCTTGACGTATTTTTTGGGGGTACATAACTAACCACTTGGAGGGTTAAAGCTTTTTCTCATCACTAACACAATTTTCTTTCTATTTGGTTTCATCATGAACTTCTTTTGGGAACAACTTAATGTTTGAAAAGTTGACCAGACCATGTGCTGATGCTGTTGAGTCCTTTTATAGTGAAAATTAAAAAACAAAAACAGCTTCATACTTAAAGTTAGCTATACTGATTTATTTTTTACGGTCATTTTTTCTAAGCTTCATGATCTGTTTTACACCAGCACGATTCTATATTAATTATTATAAATAAGAAAGATAAAAAATTACCAGGATAATTAAATATATTAAGCATTATGGTGTAAATTTGTCTTAGAAATTTTCACTCAAAAGCATTGCGTAGTCAGAAATACCTTATCCAGGTTGAATTTGACCGTTATTCGACAAAATATATGGAATAGACTGATTCATGCATTATCCACGTGATTAAAAATAATATTTTAGGTAAATTAATACATAATTACTACAAATAACTAATTTAACTTTTCATAAAAAACTTAGTTAATTTCTTTAATATTTGCAAATTACTTATCTAAATCTTACATTAAAGATTACAAATTGTAGTACAATATGTTAACAAATTGGGTGATTAATATCTCTAGCACACTCCATTTCACAGGCAACAGCTTCCAAATACCTCAATTTTCACACCTTCAAAATACCTCAAGATTAACCACTAAATTGATTTTCATATCGGCAATAAGAAGTACACATAATCATCCCTTCAAGTCTCTGGCATAAGAAGTGGATTACAATTAGATTGAGTGTTGTGACTTTTGAAATTTAGATACAAATAATACATACTCTCTTATACAATATATCAAATCTGTTAAAAGTATAAAGTAAGAGTCTTGGTTCATAGGATAAGAGTGTTTGGTACTGATCTCATTTGGAATCCCAAGAGTCTGAGATCGCTTCACCCTTAAGAAAATTATATATCAAATGATTTGTTCAGAAGTCAAGTGACTTTGAAGGTAGACCCTCACAAGTCAAGCACGGCATGTACTTAGTGATTGCTAGATATATAAAATGCAACTATATAACTAAAGACTTCGTGGACTTTTCATATATATGTTTGTAAAGGTTAGGGACAATTTGTCCATGTAACATAATTTTGGAGGTACTATCTCCATATGGCCTACGAGACTGACCAGAAATGAAAATAATGCATTGAAAAGGAAAATTTGGTCCCAGAAGCTAATTATATACTTCATAAAAGAGACAAGTGTTCTCATGAACTTTGTAATTTATGGTATACATGTTACTCTATGACCTATACAGATTACTAATTAGAATCAAAGCTTTTTCTCATCATTAAAATAATTCGCAATGTCTACCATGCCATGTGCCTAATGAGTGCATTAATTAACAGGGGTAAAACAGAACATAAATCATTTAACATCTAGAAATATGAAAATGACACCTATTAAAAAACATGTAAGAAAATTGTGACATTTATGATGAAAAGGAGGGGTAGCTTAGCTGCACATACCAAATGAGTATATTGAAACCTTAAATAATTAAAATGGGCATAAATTAGGAATGAGCATATATAAAAGTGCTACTTACAACACTCCAAGAAATTAATAGGTCAAAAAGTTTCTTTTAAAAAAAAAATTATAATTCTAGGATCGACAATTAAATTATTATGATACTAATTTCTAATTAGACATTAAGATTTAGTATCTATGTCAATTATCTAATGTTGTATTAAAAAACTATGCCTGTAAATAAGGGAAACTCATTGTTTAGTATAGAGTAATCCATTTCTGCATCAGATCAATCTCTATCTCTTGGCATTTTGTCTCAGTCACTTTCCACAATTCAATACTCCTTGCGGTCTTATTTATAAACAAAATTATCTCTCATTCACTTGGATATGTAAACGAGCAACAATTTTTTCCCTGAAAACTTACATTTTTTGCAATTTTATTTCTAATTAATTGCATATCTCATCTTTTCCCCTATTGATTCTCTCCCATCTTTTTTCACACTCATTCTCTCTCTCACATCATCTTCATAAATAAAAGTAGGTTTAGAAAGATATATATACTTTACACATTCATTTCTTTTAACTAATTTTAACCACCAAAACATACAGTAATGCATATCAGCAAAGGCTATAATACTAATTTTTACTCTAAACATCAAGAAAATTTATGTATGTTTCGATGGTATTTGGGTAATAGTTAATTCAAAATTGATAATGTAGTTATTTTCCTAACATTAAAGTACTTATATTGATCAATGCTATGAAAGCTGATGCTATTTAAATTAGGAAAGAAATTGGCCATTTTGTCATCCCTTTTTTCTTTGATTAGAATGATAAATTAATTCCTTTTTATTGATAAAAGAAGACCCATTATTCATATTGAGACTTTCTTAAGTGTTTGTCAATTTGATTGTGACGTAGGTCTACTCATTAATTAATGACTCCCAATAAGGCACCAAATCCATACCATATAAAAGCAAATATGAATAATACATGATTCAAGATTAACTTGTTTGCAAAATTAATTTGTCCAAGTAAATTTGTCCCAACCTTAGCTTGTTCCAAATTCATACCATGTAAAGTCGGATTTTCTTCGAACCGAACTTAAAGTCCATTTAAATAATGATTCATCTAATCCTTCTTTGTTAAGGTCGCATTAAAATTTCAATCCTTATGTAGAGGGCTAAAGTATATTGAGGTTGGGCTAAAATTGAAGAAGTTATACCGATCGATCAATGCTATGAAAGCTGATGGTATTATTTAAATTCAGAAAGAAATTGGCCAATTTTGTCATCCCTCTTTTGTCTTTGAAGTGAATGATAAATTAATTCTTTGTTTATTGATAAAGGAAGACCCATGATTTACATTAACACTTTCATAAGTGTTAGTCAATTTGATTATGTCTTTTAGGTCTACTACTCATTAATTAATTACTTCCAATCGGCACCATCTTTTAGGTCAGCCATTTGATAGCGTCCTTGTGGGGGTATAGAGTGGTGTTTAATTCAGCCAACAAGATTTGACCAAAAATGAAATAATTAGTGATAACTAAAGCAATTAAAGGCCATTGTACGTACCAAGAAAAAAAAAGACAGCATAATTTTCTTGATCTTTTCTCTTGCATCAACTTTTTTAGAGGACAACCTTTAATGTTATATACTCCTCTTTATAAGATAGAGATAATGTTTTATTTAGTACTACTTATAAGTCACCTCATTAAATTTTTTATATGAATATACAATTTTATCCTTCATTTATTATGTGTTTTGACTTTATTCTCATGTGTCATAGTAGATATTAATGGGATAAAGTTCTTTCTTATCAGCTTGAATATGTGATTTACCTTGGAATTGTAATAGAAATTTCAAAATTGGATTTTCTTTGGCAAGTTGGACGAAAATTGGAATAAGCATATTGAGCTTATATTAAGCTTAGGCAATCTTCCCTTTCTTAAGTTTATTTTTATTTTTCAGGCTCAGTTATTATTCAAAAATGAAGGAAGACTCATTAGTAATATATTTGTCATTTACGCCCTTATTATATTTCTTTTTTCCATATGAATGAAAATATGAAAACATCTCAAGTCTTCACTGCAGCTTTGTCAACACGCAAATGATTTGAAAACATATCAAGTCCATATGAATGTATATGTCTTTATTGTCAACATTTCATTGTACTGGTCCTCGCTTTGTTAGTGTGTTCCATACTCCAGATAGACTTTTGAGTTTTAATATTTGTGTTTGTGAGAGGCAGTGACAAAATATCAATGTAAACTTCTTCCCACGCAATGTGAACCTTCTTTTGGTAGATATGACCTAAAGTAAATGTTTGGATCTTTAAACGATGATTTTGTAATTAAATATTGATAAAATATACTTACATTTAATTATTTAATGTAATCAATTTTATATTTTAAATGTGACCATGTCTTTATAATCCAAGATGGTATTGCCAAAATAAAATATTCATATAAGAGGAAATATTTAATTACGAGCAGTTTCTTATGAAATAGAGTGAGATTTTGAGATCTACTTCCAAGCACACCATGTACATACAAATGTGAGATATTTAAAAAAGCAGTTATGAGATGGAGTGAGACTTTGAGGTTTACTTCCAAGTCAAGCACGCCATGTACCTGCAAGTGGGAGATAGAAAGATGTGAAATTATAGAGTATTTCATAAATTAACAAAGATTCTTCTTATCACTTAACGTGTATTTTGGGGTGTCTCTATGGCCTACGCAATGAAGTGATAATGAAAATGTGATAACAAACCACTTTTAGGTTAAAGGGTTTCTTCATCGTAATTTTCTTTCTCTTCCGTTGCACCATCAACTTCTTTTCGGATCAACTTAATGTTTGAAAAATCAACCACCCCATGTGCCTATGCTTTTGAATTTGAGGTGAATTACTGCGAGGTTTTAAGAAAATTACTTAATTATTGACAATATAATTTCTAAAGGTTTTAAATTTAATTATTAGCTTATATATCACTTTAGTTTTAAATATATCTATCTAATTTTCTTTTATCTCTTTCTATTATTCATTTTGTGTTATCATAATTTAATCAAGAAATAATGAGACATTAAATCTTAAAAGTTTAGTTATTTACAACTTTCAACGCAAGTAAATGATAGTGAAGGTATAATTTCTATATCCATAAATTGATTTTTTAGGTTGAATTTCTTGTAATCTCATCACAAACGATGTCCTTTTACAACTCCGCGTTTTGTTGGTATGACTTGACTTGATTTGGAATCGGAGAAGTATAAAACAAAGTGTGTCTTAACTACTCAATGCGCTAGACTCGCTTAAAATTCTGACAAGTCAGATATGCTACGCATGGCAAAACCTTCTTCCTTTGTTTTCCTCTTCTTACTCCATTGCTTCATTACCTCCTTTGTTTGGGCTGATACAAACATCACTATTGATAAATCTGCACTTCTTACCCTTAAATCCTTTATCACTTTAGATCCATACAATTTCTTAGCCAATTGGTCAGTCTCTTCTTCTCCGTGCAATTGGATTGGTGTCACATGCAATACTCATCATGGGAGAGTCCAATCTTTGAATCTTGTTGGCATGGAATTTAAGGGCATCATATCTCCACAACTGGGAAATCTCTCATTTCTTGTTGAACTTGATCTTAGTGAGAATAATTTTTATGGCCAGATACCAAAAGAGTTAGTTCGATTGCGTAGATTGAAACTACTCAATTTGAGCTACAATGACTTTCATGGGCAAATTCCAACATGGATAGGAGATTTATCTTCACTTGAGCAACTAAATCTTCGAAATAATAGTCTTAATGGATTTATTCCCCTATCTTTATTTAATATGTCAAGGTTGGAGATCTTAGATTGGAATAATAATTTCATTGAAGGGACCATTCCATTAGAGGTGGGAAAACTAGAACGATTGAAGATTTTAAGGCTTAGTGGTAACAAACTTTTAGGAATCATTCCCCAAACAATTTTCAACATATCTTTGCTTGAGATATTGAGTTTGTCTTATAACAATTTATCAGGTATGTTTTGGATCTTTGTTATGAACTAGTGCATTTGGTTAGCAGGATCTGATCCTTGAGGAATCTGAGCTTCCCTTGGTTTTTTTAAATTTATTTATTTTTGGTATTTTTATCATTTTCTTCTTCATTTTTTT
>QFDD01013294.1:0-10705 GCA_006871305.1 Vachellia collinsii
ATTATGTGGAGATGAAGGTCGGTACATAGACATTATATATTCTCCAGACAGAAACCGATAATTATCAAAATCAGCTTTGAACATCTTCAAGTGATAGTCTTGTGACTTGATATAATATTTGAACACCTTGATCTGAATCAATCAAGTTTCCTTTTGTAGAAAATCTCTTCGAACACTAGACCCTTTGGCGCAGTAGTATCATCATCACCTTCTTTATTAGGATAGTCTCCGACGGCTGAAACGCTTCTTCTGGTCATAAACTGGTACGAATGATCACTCCGACTCGCTAATGCAACATCTTGAGATGACAGGTTCTTAGAACCCATCAAGTTTTTATCATCATCATCACCACAAGTCTCAATACGATCAGATGTATAATATTTTCGTTCAAGATTCGCCATAACATCTGTGATTCTTGTTGTGAATCGGTTACAGCCTGCAGGTGGATGATACTCACGAACTGCAGAGTCCTTCTTCGTCTTTCTAAGCAAGGTCATTGCGCCAAGACCTGATGAACTTCAAAGTTTATTATCTGAAGAAACCCTTCAATAAGTAAGTAGCAGAACAAAAGGACAAAGCATAAAAGAAAGAATAAGAATGAAGGAAAAAGTACCATGAAAATACAGAAGGTATTGAGAAAATATATACACCAAAAATGGAGTTTTGGATTGGTGGTAGCAGATGAGAGGGAAAGAGGAGGAGGCTCTGTGTGTTCAGTGAAAGAGGAGGAAACGCACAACTAATCAAATAATAATCTTAACAATATATCGTATCTGTACGATGACTTGCATATCTTATCTACATAGATAACAATATATGTGATTTTACAATATCCGCTTAATATTTTAATTATTCTGTATTTCCATTAAAGAAAATAATAAATATAAATATCTTAAAGTAATTTATTTAACTTTTTAAATTTTTAAAAAATATCAACTAACTTTTAAATTAAAGATTGGAATGTTTCCATTGATCACATGTTAAGTGCTCCTGCCCCCTAGAAATAAGGTTTCTATGAAATAATATATTTTAAAAATCTCATATATAATGAGATTACCCAAATCTTGATAGAGAGAGGGATATTATTTATTTTAATATCTTGGAATAAAATTGAGTGAATGACAGTTTGCACTAAAAAAAAAAAAGATTTTAACGAGTGAGGAATCTTTTTGTTGCTCGCCTTAGATTTTGATATTTTATCTTGATTAAACTGTATTTTTTCTTACTCTGGGTAAAAAAAAAACTCTATTTTTTTCATAATTGTTTTGTTCTAATTTAGATATTATATCCCAATAATTAGGAAAAATTATTTTTGGGATGGACTTGTTTATACATAGTTGCATTCAAAATGAAATCTTCTTTTGAGTTAAGATTTTTTTTCCAATGCCTAAATCAGCGGTGATTTTTTTGTTTATTTTTCATAATTTAGTATATCTCTAAATTTATTTTTTAAAAAATAGTATACGTATTGGATTTTTAAGTATTTTAATTTATCATCCTTATTACTTTTAAAATAATAAATTATAAAATGCGAAAAAATCACTAGAATTACAAATCAAATCATGTATGTCAAAATTAAATAAGAATCTCAACATGATAAAAAAAATAAAATTATGTTAATAAATTAATTTTACCGAACAATTTTAATAAAAATTGCACAAAATATATAAATTATTCAAACAAGTGTATGATTAGAAGAGGCTTTTTTCCTCTGACACGTTAAACAGTAAAATTATTTACTTACATGCTACACTTTTAAAAATATTTACCCATATGCTACAGTTAAACTCATTCTTTAGGTGTACGAGTTCAAATTTATACTAAACTCATTTACCTGAAGAACAAATTCAGTGAGAGGTTCGCATTTTCAGGAAAAAATCGTTCAGTAGGTAAACAAGTTTGGGACTGACAGATTAAACTCGTTCACCTGTTAAACGAGTTTGCCCATTAAAAAAATAATTTGTTACCCCACCCCACGTTCCCCCACCCCATTAAAAAAAAGTTTTTATTATTTTTTAAATCCCTCCCTCAACAAAAAAATAATATTATTATTTTTTAAATCCCTCCCTTAACCTAAAAAAAAGTTATTATTATTTTTTAAATCCCTTCAAACTAACCCTTTAAAAAATGAATCCCTATAAATTATTTTAATAAAAAGACGGACATGTTGCACTTAAATTTATATTTTCTCTCACTTTTTAAATTAAAAAATACTGAAAATATTAAAAGATAAGAAAAAATTATTTTAATATCTTAAGATAAGTAAAAATCTTAAATCCTATAATGAATTTCTTCTTACGATTACTTTTTTAAAGCAAAAAAATTGAGTTAAAAAATTTGTACTCTCTCTCACTTTTTTAAATTAAAAAAGACTAATGAACTAAGAACAAGTTTTAATGTCCCCTTCCTCTATCCTCTCTACCTGATAATTGAAGATGAGATGATTATATAATAAATGTATAATAATGTTCAATAATTAAAAATGATATAAAAAAAATAAATATTTGAAGAAGAGATTCATTAACAAAAGATCATGGCTCAGTTTTTTTGCCTCAAAAAAGTAATAGTAAGAAGAGATTCATTATAAGATTTAAGATTTTTTCTTATTTTAAGATATTAAGATAATTTTTTTCTTATCTTTTAATATTTTAAGTATTTTTTAATTTAAAAAAGTGAGAGAAAGTATAAAGTATAAGTACAATGTTTTTCATTTTATATGTCTACCTTTTTATCAAAATAATTTTGAAGATTTAATTTTTCGAAAGGGCTAGTTTGAAGGGATTTAAAAAATAATAATTTTTTTGGGTTGGGGGAGGGGTTTAAAAAATAATAACAATTTTTTTAATGGGGTGGTGTGGGGTGGGGGGCTCCCCCAAACTTATTTAGCAGATAAACGAGTTTGGGGCTGTCGTCTAGCTGCTGAACGAGTTTGGGCTATCAGACCTAAACTCATTCACCTGCTGAACAATTTTCGACTGGAAATGCGCGTCTCTCACTGAACTCATTCTTCAGGTGAGTGAGTTTAGTACAAATTTAAACTCATACACCTGAAGAACGAGTTTGACTGTAACATATTAGTAAATATTTTCAAAAGTATAGTATCTGAGTAAATAATTTTACTGTTTAACGTGTCAGAGGAAAAAAGCCACTAGAAGAAGTGGTTAATGACTTAATTAAACGTAAATAAACTATTCGAAAATATAAACACAAATAAATTACAAGTTATTAAACCCATTCCAACAACCTCGTCTAATTATTTGAATTCTTCAAGTGTGCAACTTATTAAAAGAGGTGGTTAATAATGTTATGAAAACAACAAATACCTTTATAAATATTGTCAATCTTATTATTAGTGTTTATGCTATTTATAAAGGTATGCACTACTAGTTAACTTTTTAGCGAAGTTCTCACACCTTCACCCAATCAATTAATTTCCCTTGTACAAAACTTATTAAAATTAGTAATAGCTGATGGTAATCAAATGGAAATCTCTTTACAAATGTTGTCATCTGTGTTATATATATAATAAATGATTTAAAACAATTAATTCCTCACTTGTATTATATATGATTTTGCATATGTAAAGGAGTTTGTTGGCTTAATGGTCACTAAACATTTTAGGATCCAAGGTGGGAGTGATCACACTCAATTTCTTAACATTAACCCTATATTAAGAAAAAAAAAACCCCACCCCCGGGGGCCCCAAACAAAATAGCAAGTGTGGTGCTTCACCAATTTTTTTCTTAAAAAAAGATATATGATATGGGCATTTTTATAAGAGCATAAACATTTTGAAATTCCTCTTTATTGATAAAGTATAAAATTGGGATTTTACATGTTGGCATGATCAATTTAAAATTTTATATTCATATGGTATTTATTAGGGATTTTCCCAACACATCTAATCTTAATAAAATTGAAAAAAATAGTTAATCGATATGAAATGGATCTAGCATTAGGAAAATGTGAAGTGTGTGTGTGTATCTATATGTATATGCACACACACACACACACACAGCAGAAGCGACGCCGTTTCATCACCCCCGAAACTCAATCTGTTCAATTTGATTTGGAAACCCTAGCAACTTGGTCTTGTGCACAGTCCTCCCAATACGCTTGATTCTCGCTCTTTTCGCCCCTGCCCCTTCTCCGGCTCTACACCTCTGCTTCGACTGGTTTTACGTTCACATCATTCAGTCGGCTCCTTCGTCTTCAAGTTCTCTTCTTCAAGGCTTGAAGCTTGTCTCGTTACGTCTCTTTCTCTTGCTCACTCATCACTTCCTTCCCCTTCTCCGTCACTCCAGCACCAGGTGAGTTAGATGCTTGGAAAATTATTCTCCGTCGCCGTCATTTCCTTCCCCTTTTCTTTTTGAATGGTTCTATCGTATAATATTTGAGACGTCCTAGTGTTTGCATCCATATGTTATAGTTGCGTTATCTGTTGATGCTTGGTGATCCTGTTTTCTTTTACTTTTGTATTTTCTCACTCGGCTCTGTCGAACTCACATCTCGTTTAAGCTGCTGGAATTGAAGACATCTCTTTCGCAATAACAATAAAAGTTAATCTTACGTAGCTGATATAGTTGGAGGTTATACTCTTGGGAACAAAAAAAAAATCATATTTCCAAGTCCTTGGTTCAGAAAGATGGAAGAAATAAATGAAAAAAGTGTCATAAGCAAGTGGTGCTATCAGAATAGCATAACATGACACTTTTCTGGCCTTAATTATTTTCAGTGTCTTATGACATTGTGACGGTTTCTCTGGTTGTAATAAAGTTAGCAGAAGCTTATGAAATTTCAATTTTGGTCCATGTATTGATACTCCTGGAAGTTCTGTTTTCCTCAATTCGTCTATCTCACCCACACCAAAATTTGGTTGTTTTTTTCTTATTATTTTCCGAGCTCTGATTTGAATAATATATTAACTTGGTGAAGAGATTCAATAGGTCCATCTCTGTCAGAGGGAATGGAAAGGAAGTAGCGCTGTATTCGTAAATGAGTTGTAGTGCTTGGTATCTTAGTAATGTGTTGTATTTTTCATTTTCACCGTGATGTATCTAGAGTTCCTTCTTACTCACGTTTATGGGTCCTTCTATCTTGGTGGCATATTTGGTCTTCATGTATTCTAAATAATCTTATTTTTCAATTACTGAACCGTTTCATTTTACCAAGTTCATTGTTAGTCAGGTTAATCAACATTTTTATGTTTCGGTGGTTATTAGTTTTGATTGAGCATCTCCTTAATTTTACATTTGTGTTTGCTAGTTTTAAGAATGAAAGATATGGAACTAAATATATTTAAATCTCTTTTGTTCTTGGTATATATACGTGTGAAGGCTGAAGGGCTTACAGATGAAGACAATTTCTGGAAAGCCCATTTCAGAGAAACCAATCTCTCTTTCGAAAGCTACAAAAATCCTCTCAAAGTTTATCTCTGCTGAGAATGGTGCTTCACGTGCTATCAGTGCGTATCTCCATCGGGCCTCTAGTTCGTTCAGTGAACTGAATCAGCTCCACAAGGAACTCAAATTACCACGTTCTAATAGAAGATCAAAGAATCGTGATGGCAAAGAGAAAATTGGCGAAAATTACATTCAAAGTGTTGAGATTAATGAAGAGCTGAATCATTGGTCTGTGCATCAGTTTGGCAGTAAAAATCCCATCGAGGATGCAAAAAAATCATCTCATGCAATTGTCAAATTCAAACAAGAACCTGATGAAGCCTCTAAATATGATGCAGGAACTGAGGGTGGGAGTGAGAGGCTTAAGAAGAAGAAAGAGAAGCACGGCATTAAGCTTCAGGAACAAGGAGATCATGGAGTTAAAATTGAAGAGGTGCAAGCCAATCACAAGCCACTAAGTGAGGTGGCAAATGAAACTGAAGAAAAACCGGCTCATGGTGGTCATGATTTTAGTCAAGAACCCGTTGAGAGGGTAGAGCGTAAGAAGAAAAAGAAACATGAAGATGAGTATGTTAAGCATGTGGTTGAAGTTAAACTTGAAGAGGGGTCAAATAAGAGAAATGCAGGTGGTGACGACGACAAGGGATTGGAGGAGGGTAAGAAACATAAAAAGGAGAAGAAAAAGAAAGACAAGGATGCCATGAATAACTTCTCTGACAAAGAGGGTGAGGTTATCAAATCAGAAGATGAGATTGCAAGTAGAAAAGATAACCGAAAAGAGATACTCGAGAACAGAAATGGAGACTCAATTGATCTAAAGGAATCACGGAATAAAAAGAAAAAAAGACGCATGGCAGGTAGCGAGGATAAAATAAACACTGATGATGTAAAGGTGCATAAAATAAGGAAGAACGAAGATGTAGAAGGGAGAGAATATGATAACTCCGGGGAGCCAACTAAGAAAAAAATTAAGAAAAAGCATGTGGGAGGAGATGATTAGCTGTGAGTTAGCATTTCACTTGGATGTTGTTTGTTTCATCTTACTGAAAATTAAGGAGGGATTTGTGTTAGATCAACTTGACTGTGGCATTTCTTCTGAAACCGTCATTAACAGCACATGAATTTTTGTTGGTCTTGTGTAGCAGGAGCATACCTATTCATTTATCAAACAAATTATGAACACTCCCATGCATGCTTGGAGCTCTGGAGGATCTTATTTATATACGAACGAGTTTAGGTTTACTATTCTTATGACTTGGCATCTGCAGAATATGCCATTTTCCATTGTTCCTTGTAATTTGCTCATATTTCCTAGTAATGACAAGGTTTTTGCTGAGTGGAATGGTGAAGGTGTTCTGCAATGAAAGATGGGGTTTTGAACAGATTCTTTCAATCTTTACACATCGAACTCAAATTAGGAATTTTATCAGAAGTCGTATGAGAATATTTGTGATGATTTCTTTGGGAAGACATGGTGTGTCGTTCCCCATTGCTGTTTGTTTCATGGTGGAATCTAGAGGAGGAAAGGCTTAGCAACCAATGAGGACTATTGGGGATTAGAAGACATCTAATGTGTGTTTGGACTCACAATTTGGTCCTCAATTTATGTGTAGTGGACAGACTTGGGGTGATGGAATTTTTTAATGTTTGGATAAGCTTTTAGTCAATTTGACTGTTGGGTAAAAGCTACCTATAAATATAAAGCTAAAATTGAGGTGCTTGTCACTTTTTTAAAACTGTGGGGAGAGAAAATAACAAAGAAGAAATAGAAGAGTGTGGAAGTGGATCATACTCTACTTTGATGAAGATCTAATAATTTAATATTTATAAAAATGCTCAAAAAATATAAAATATTAAATAATAAAATTTATGGAAAGCTAGGGGAAAGTTCTCATTAAAAATGTAATTGGTGAGAACTATTTAGGAAAAAAGTTTAACACATTAGGCCTTGTTTGGTTCAACAGAGAGAATGGTAGGTAGGGTTAATTAAAGGTAGGTGAGGTTATGAGAGGGGAGGTTATAAACTTTGTTTAGTTCAAAGAAAATTTAACACATTTTTTTATAAATAACTTAACTAACTTTTTTTAATTTTTCTAAATTAGTTAACTTTTAAATTAAAAACCAAGAATATAAATTATTGATCGTTCTTAACCCTTAAGATACACTATATTTTTTATATAAAAGCCAATTGACTTTTTTTTTGTTGCAGAGGTTAAGAAAGTTAAATAAATAATTTAAAAATACTACCTTCAATCTTTAATATAAAATCCAGTTAACTTTTTTAAGAATATTAAAAAAGTTAAATAAATAACTTACTTATAAGATATATCTTGAAATACGTATATGTATCATTACATTATATATCATTTTATAAGTAAGGTAAATTAGTTTTAACAAAAACGATAAATATATCAACTAATAAAAAAGTTAAATAAATAACTTACTTATAAGATATATCTTGAAATACGTATATGTATCATTACATTATATATCATTTTATAAGTAAGGTAAATTAGTTTTCACAAAAACGATAAATATATCAATTAATTAACTTTCTTAATCTTCCAAAAAATATCAACTGACTCTTATATTACGTACTAAAGATAGTATTAATTTATGTATATCATTAAATTACATATCATTTTATAAGTAAAATAAATTAATTTGAAAAAACAATGATAAATACAAATAATTTAAAGTAATCTATTTATCTTCTTTAATCTTTCAAAGGAAAGTCAACCGCTAATAGTTAAAATGATTATAATGATATTAGGAACCGAGGGAGTATTAACAAGAATTTCCTGCAAGCTAGTAATGGTCACAGACAAAATTAAAGCTTGGAGTTGTGAGTTCCTGACATTGAAGGTTAATGTTTGAGAAATGAGAAAACTGATAAAGTTTGCATTGAAAAAAAAGTTTCAGTTCTCCCACTCAGAGAAAAGAAAGTTCCAGTTCTCACAACTTCACAAGTACCTATGATTAGGACTTGCCTGTTGGATCAACTTGTTGAAGTGAAAGGCTATTATAAAAAAAAAAAATTCTACAATGTAACAATTCAACTTTAGGATCAAGGTTCTTTAATTTGGATACCACCAAATGGCACAACACTTTCCAAATTGACATACAAAAAGGTCACATCCCAAATAATCCATCTCAGCAAGTAATGATCTCATCAGTTATAAATTCATTTCTGCCAAAAAGTGCTTCCAGATACTAATTCTACAATGCAACAATCCAAATTCAGAATCAAGGTCCTTTAACTTTGGATGTTACCAAATGGCACAACACTTTCCACATAATCCAACGTACAATCAGCATAGCTTCATTTGCAGTGAGAATGGAAAAGGCTGAAACCTTTTTGGTTTATGACTCTCCACTCAATATCAACTTAGTTTTTTTCCCTATTGCATAAACATGTCCCAAGTAATCCAAAAACCAGCAATAAAATTATATATCTCTTGAAGGGATCAATATCACGCATATTTTTTATTGCATAAACAAGGCCCAAATAATTCATACAGACAAGAAAACTATATATATATATATATCTTTGAAATAAAATAGAACAATATGATATTATAGATAGGTCAAACATAACTAGAGGCACAAACAAAACCATGTTTCCATCCAACATCATCTGTTATCTAAAATTTTCTTTCCTTGGGTACGCCCACAAGTTAACTGACCTCAATATCATTTTTCATATCAAGCATTAAGGTTCATGTGAGCATATGATTGGGATGACATAAAAGATAAAGAGACATGGCAAAGTGTAAATCTCAGGAAAACCTTAACTAACACTGGTTCAGAGCACACACCTTCCTAAAAAATAAATCAAAAAAAGGCAAGAAACTCGCATTTGCTTCACATACTTTTGTGTCATCTCATATGATATAAAATCATCACTACATAGCGTGGAAAAGTAGCTCAATAATTGATCCACGAAGCACCCAAGTTATATAACATCCATCAGGAAAAAACAAGAAGAAAGAAACAAAAAAATGAACAATAAGATATTATAAATAGGCTAACTAACGCTACAAACATCTGACAATTCTTAATTCTAGATAAAATCTCAAAAGAACCACATGGTCACAACCTTACAGGTACAGAATGATCTAACTGCTAAGAGTTTACTACACCAAAAAAGTGCTAAAACAGCATACATAAGCAGTGTACTACTTTAGATTACAGATCAAAGCTCTTCAATGTGGCTATTGCCTAGGGGTACTAGGCTCTCAACATAATTGAAAATATTATCACCTGCGAATGCTCTGCCGGTAGGAAACACCTTACATTCATTAGTAGTGACATTTAATAGATATAGAACAATTTGTTCATCACGCTTCCGTTGAAAACCGCGTCCAGGCCTCACAATGACATGGCAGACAACCTGACTCCTCCAAATAGTCACGGGAGATAAAGAGCATGGATAGTTGTTGCTAGCATATTTCTTAGTCCAATTACACATCTCCTTAGGTGCATCTATATCCTCCTCCATTACCCACAAATCAATAAAGGAATGTGCTAAATTTCCAATTCCACTTTCATAGCAGACCAGAAAAGCAAGTTTGTCTTCATAAAAAATGAGCCTAAGTCTTGAAAAGGGTTCTAAAGTAGGCATCGGTATTACTGCAAACACTTCTGTTGCTATGTCAAATGAAACTATCATACGCGTATAATAATCTCCATCTTGACCCTTCACAGACCCAAGCCAAAACATAACTCCATTAACAGTTGTAGTTTCATTCCCTAGACATGCACCCTCTATTCTCCCTAATGCTATTTCCTTCCACAAACCTGTGCTTAAGGAATACACTTCCACACGTTTAACCTCATAATAAGACTGAGTCACATAACTTATCACTATCTTATAATCATTAACAATTGGACTGAACTCAAATACTATAGAGAGTGTACCATGAAAATCGGTAAGAGGCATGGGCACATGTTTGACCTCTCTAGTCCCTGGATTCCACAGTAAAAAGAAAGGAAATTTGAAACTTTCATCGATTCGAAAACAGAGCAAGCCATTGCAGGAACCGACGAGTTCATCGCGACCCCAATGGATCGGAGGTGAGTTTTGAACTTGAAGGATTTGCATCTTGCGATCGACCAAATCAAAGATTGTATGATAATCGCCATCAAATCGTGCGACAAGAAGATAAGGGTCTTGATTACGGGAGTGGTGAAGGTGAGCTGCAATAAAAGATGGGGTTTTGACGAGATTTCTCCAATATTTGCATACACATCGAAATCGGATTAAGGATTTTACAGGAAGCCGTTTGAGAATATTTGAGATT
>QFDD01013312.1:0-11291 GCA_006871305.1 Vachellia collinsii
AACTTAACTATTTATTGATTTGTATACTTTTAACAAGTTTTAATTTTTATTCTTATAATTAAATTCGAATCAAATCCTTATAAAATCACAGAGATGAAAACCAAAATGATTTGAAACTACATGTATCAAAACCAGAATTTAATTAAACAGTGATAATTAACAATCATATTAACCTTAGTTTTATTTGGAATTTTTGGAAGACAATATTAAAGGGAGTGTATTTAGAAGGATACAGGGAGTAGTCATTGGCCAATTTAAAATATATTACAGTGACATGTAGATTTTTCTACAAGTAAGAGATCATGAATTCAATAGAGTTTAAACTTGATTGGAGTGGGAATTTCTAAATTAAGTAAAAGGTTTTAGATATTCCGAAGGTATCCAAAAAATATTAAATCATGGTAATAGTCTATTAATATTGAAATTAAAATCAATTAATTAGGTGAGGACATTAAGCAATGACGCAATTGAGAGATAATGACTCTAGGGCATTCACTTGATTGATTTCCTTAAGTATGTTCTTAGTTTATTTTATTAGTCTTAATTACAAATCATCACCATTAAATATTAATTGCTTGCTTAGCTTGAATGAATTCGGTTTATTTAGTGCTTGGCAACCTTTTGCTAATAACTCTGAGGAAATTTAATTCTCCTGCAAATAATTTCTATCCAATGTATATCCAAAAAAGAAAAATAATTAAGTAGTTGAGGTCCCAATTTTGTTTTTCAATTCTGCTCTTATTCAAGTATTTAACTCCACTCATGAATTAAGGCATTAACAAGAAAAAGAATAAGAGGAAGCAAGTAATTTTGATATATACTTTTAGAGACTTTTTGGATAAAAAATAAACTAAAAGTTTTTAAAAATATGTAAATGTCTTGTATCTTGAGATATATGATTTTTTAAATAAAATCTCATGGTTAAAATAAAAGAAAATACTGTATTATAAAATTTATAGAGAAAAATCATGCTCCTGAAAAATTATTGACGGTGTAATGCACTTCAAATTTAATGTATAAACCCATAATCAGTATTACCTCTACTAGGAGGATATCTGCACTTTAATAGAAAAATAATAAAACTGAAAATCACCCCATCTAGTAAAATTAAATAAATTATATTATTGTATAAATATGTCACATGAATGATTGTAAGTTATAAAATACTTCTATGAAAGTACTATTTATAAATTATATTAATGGTGAATGTTATAAGGAGTTTTTTTTAATAAATACGTTAGTTATGCTTACTAATTGCTATTGTTTCCTTTAGGATTTATGATAATTATATTGATACAGATATTTTTTATTTTTCAAACATGTTATAATATTTTTGCAGTCATGCCAAAATTTTATAGATCTTGCACACAAAAACTACAGTGAATAACCAGTTGAACTTTTCATACATAGCTGTACGAAGGCTACATCTCCTGGACTCACTAAAATGCATAAGAACATGCATTTATATTTTCCAAGACTAAGATTTAATAACATTAATATTTTTGTTCCCCGACTTTATATACAATGTTTGAATTTCATCACTTAATTTTATAAAATAATTTTTTAACTCCAACACTGTTAAAGTAAATGATGACTATTTAAACCGATTATTATTTTTTTAAGAAAAGTAAACCTAGTACATTATTATTTGAAAACTTTTTATCAACATTTAAAATTGCAATGTTAATACCAATAAGCGTTTGGTTGGATTGGTAAAGGCGTCCAACCAGCATACATAGGGTCTCGAGTTTAAGCCCTAGATGCAACAGCTTTAAAACTTGTTGGGAGAGCTTGCCACTCAAAGGGTTCCACTAGTACTCGATCCGGATTAGTTGGTTGTTCGGACACCTGGTAATAGAGCGTAGAAAAAGCGCTAGATACCGGATGAAAATATCCAAAAAAATTTCAATGTTAATGTGATTAGTTAACTGTCTTAGAATTAAAAAAAAATTGAAAAGTCACTTTATAAAATTAATGAATCAAAATATGAGACCTTATGTAAAATTGAAAATCTGAAAGAATGTTAATGTTTACCATTTTTGAAAAATATATAATGGCATTTAAAAAAACCAATGACTATCTATGTATTTCAGTAAAAGTTTATCATCAACCTTAATATAGATAAGCCTCCAAAATTTAGGATACTTATTTATTAAAAAAAACAATTCAAAGATGTTAAATGCACCAATAATCACTTTAAAATATTGAGTACTATCGGAAAATACTCTTAGCATTTGATGTAAAAAAAATTACTTTAAAATATTGAGTGCCATTTTTTTATGAGTAAAAAATTTGGATAAGTTTAATTTGGGAGCTCATTAAATTTAAGGCATGCTTTTGAATTTAAAAATACTAAGCTCAACTAATATCTTTTTAAATAGTACAACTTTTAAAAATTTTAAATTAATTATAGTCCCTCCGCATCTGAGATCAGATTGCCAATAAATTCCTATATTTAAGAACTAAATATAAATAAAACACATGCGTTTATAAAAAAAATTTAGTCCAAATATTTCAATATTCAAGAAAGAAAAAGCAGATAATTACCTCAGTTGGTCAAGCATAATGTCAAATTTCCGCGGCTGAGCAGGCACAATGTCGGAGATGGCCATCGGTTCTCACTTCTCACATTCACAACGGAAAATGGAAATATCAAAAAAGCAAAAAACAGAGGGGAAAAAAAACTATAAAAACTGACTCGCGCTATTTTTGCTTCTCCCCAACTAATCTCATTTCCTCTCCTCTTCCCCACTCGCATTCAGTCTCTCTCTCTCTCTCTCTCTCTCCTGTTTCCGGCGCACAGATACATGGACTCACCCTCTCGCTCCTCCGTCATCATCGTCGGAGCTGGTATCTCCGGTGAGAGCTTAGCTGGCGATCATTCCTTTCATCTCTGACCATGCGGTTACTGTGATTCATTTTTTTTCTGATTCTAGTTTCTCTGTACGAAAGGCATCTCTGCGGCGAAAGTTTTGGCGGAGAACGGAATAGAAGACCTGGTGATTCTGGAGGCCTCCGATCGTATCGGCGGTAGGATCCGGAAGGAAAATTTCGGAGGCGTGTCGGTGGAGCTCGGAGCTGGTTGGATCGCCGGAGTTGGTGGTAAAGAGTCTAATCCTGTTTGGGAACTCGCTGCCAAATCTGGCCTCCGAACCTGCTTCTCTGATTACAGCAATGCGCGCTATAATATCTATGATCGCAGGTCTGAGAAAATAGCTTAACCTTGCTATTTCCGCCGCTTCTATTTGCGCATTACTTTGCCGGAGCAATTCTGTGCCGTTTTTGGTCTTTTATTCGCCGTGGTTGCGAGTCACTTGTTCCGATAATTTCCGATACAGTGGCGCATTTGAGTGTTGTAGTCGTTTCAGTTAATTTTGTTCCTTTACTGTTCTCGATTGTGGTTTTGGTATACAATTTCAAATCACTCTGTTAGTGAATCTAACTGAATTTTTGCAACGAGTTGCAGCGGTAAAATATTTCCTAGTGGAATCGCCGGCGACTCTTACAAAAAGGCGGTGGACTTGGCGATTCAGAAGCTGAAGAATCAGGATGCCGATCACGGTGGCGAGGTCAACAAAATAACAGAGCCTCCTTCGTAAGTTAATGTGGCTGCTTGTTAGTATATGATTGGTTAGCTAATTGTTCTTAATCTGAGTTCCGCTTTCAAATGTTTCATTTCAGGTCACCAAAGACTCCAATAGAGCTTGCCATTGATTTTATCCTTCATGATTTCGAAATGGCAGGTCAGTTCACAGCTTACTTCAACATCGAGTTTCTGTTTTTACTGTTCGCTTCTCTTCCATATGAGACTAGTATAAGATAGCAAAAGAAATTGAGAGATGTGGGGCTGGAACCTTGTCAAATTATTCAATCCTCAAATCTTTTCCAGCTCAGCGGATGCTTTTTAATTTTTAATGAATTTGTTTTACGCATTTATATTTTTTCACCATAAAATAAGTTCCCGATGACCCTTGGGTTTCCGTTTGCTGTTTCTCACCCTTCTTTTTATAAAAATAAGATGAATAATACTAATAGACTGGGAATTTGGACGCAGAAGTGGAGCCAATTTCTACATATGTAGATTTCGGGGAGAGAGAATTTTTAGTTGCCGATGAACGCGGGTATGAACATCTGCTTTATAGAATGGCCGAAGATTTTCTCTTCACTTCAGATGGTGCAATCTTGGACAGTAGGCTCAAGCTTAACAAGGTACTTAACTTGGTCCGTTGGCTAATTTAATTGTCTAAAATTTGGATAAATAAACATAATTATTTTAAAATAAGTTATTCTTAACTTGTGTTTTTTTTAAAAGGTATAATAAAATTATATTTTTTGCCATATTTATGATAACATTATTTTAAATAAAATGTTAATTGAAAATAAAAAAATTTAATTTATGGAATGCATAAAATTCAAGTTTTTAATAATCCGATATAATTGGGTTCACTTTATTAAATGGTGAAATTTAGTTAATTTAATCTTCTTTTTTTTTTAAAAAAAAATTTCTCATCAAGATTAAGTTCGGAATGCAAAATGCAATGCAAGCCTCCTCGTCCTATCCGTCTGCTGTTAGTACGTTATTTCTCCATTTTCTCCAGAATGTTGGGGAGGAAAGTATTGCGGGCCCCGCCCTCTATATTTCTCCTCTAAATCCTGCTATGCTCTTTTCCCCCTGATGAATCAACTGATTTTTGTTTTCTCTGGTTAGATTCTCTAATCCAATGCTTCAAACAATACTGAATTAAGAAATTCTATTATACTAAAGTACTTTCAATTTTATTTGCTTATGAATGGGGATTATGAATAATATAATATGATATATTCACATAAAAAAGTTCCTTGTCTGTTTGCCCGACTTCATTTGTTGGGAGCAGAATAAATAAACGGTTGAAAAGAGAAATTTAAAGTTTTGTCCTCGTTTGCAGGCCCCCCCTGCTGTGATTTTTTTTTTTTTGGTTCTTGGGTTACTGAAGCTCGATTGACCCACTTTTGGAGTTTGCAGATAATGACTTTTCAAAAGATGTTTGCTGCCGTTATTATATTTAAGAAATATCTGTCACTCTCACACTTTTTTTGAAGCTTTTGACTGTTTTGTTTCTATGAGATAAATCACAGTATATTTCCGTCACAAATAATTTCACTTTGGATTTCAACGTACATATCATATATTTAATTATTAATGATTAATCTGTGAGCAAGATAATCTTTTTGGCCAGGATATGAAAATCATCATAGTTCATCCACAGATCTACAATTATAAAAAGTCATGTTGATTCAAAACGATTCTAGGAAATGCAGTGAGTCAGGGAGAGGGAATTTGACTCACTAAAAAATAAACGTCACTAAAAGATAATATATTTTCTGATTTTAATCTATCATAAATGAGGATGTATAGTAAATTTCTTAATTTCCCTTTTCATATATTTAATTTTACTTTTATTTGTGTATTTTTATTTTGTTCACTTACCAATCGAAAGAAGCATAAAATATTTAAGAAATAAGAAGTGGAAGTTGACCTTATGTTAATTTGAGTCAAAATCCAGCTGCTGTTCTGTTTGATAGGGGTATGGTCACAGGCCACTGGTGTTCGTTGATTAATAGCTAGTAGGACTGTTTTCAAGACTTCTTTTTTCCTTTGAATGCATTTCGTCATCATCGTAATTACTGGTTGCTTGAGGGCAGACACCAGGCAGGTGTATTTCAGATGGTCGTTGACCTTTACTGCATTATCTGCGTAGTGGAGTACTATCCTTTGAATGGTTGCACTAGGCTAATACATATAGGCGTAGCGATATGCCAAACGACGAAGCGAAAACCTTTTGAAGAACACACCCCTACGGGGGAAAAAAACGGGGGGCAAAAAGCTCAGCTCAGCTCAGCATTACCCACACATTACTTTTGATATCTATTTACTATTTAAACCTTTTCAAGTATTTTACATATCATAAAGTCATGGGCCCCAAAGTCCTGACTTCGATAACCGTGCACACTATTTGAATTGACCCAGCAACAATAACACGGAGGTTTTAGTGTTTTACACACACATACACGCATCACGTTGCCCGGGTAATGATTCAAGGATTGAAGTCTCCTCAATATTTATACTCATTTCCATTCTGTTTTTAACCTCATGCATTTCTCACTGGATTAGGCCTCCTTCGTGCGCTTGAAGACGAGAAACTAATGCGCTTTGTTTTAGATTTTATAATTATGATTGTCGTAATTTACCCTTTTAATATTGCGGTAAATTTTGGCATATGGCTTTGTTCTTGTCGATATTAGCATTATTCTGACTTCTGAGAAAAAAAGAATCTCTTTTCTGAATTTCTATATCTTGATTCCAAATTGGCAAATTCTACAGTTCACAGATTCTTTTGGCTTTGACTATTGAGAATCACGTGGAATTTCATCCCTTTGTACAGTACTAATTCGTTTACTTCATTGATTACGTGAGTTTTTTTATTTGGGGGGGGGTTGAGACTGGATGTCTGGATATTATCTTCGTGGGTGGTACTATTCATTTGAGTATAAAAATGAATTAATAGTACTTTTTAAATTAGATTATACTACTTTTGTATCAACAAAATTAGATGATATTCACATAAACGACAAAAGCAGAAGAACCTTCATTTCTGACACATTAATTCGATGATTACATAAGGCTGAATATCTGACTGAATCTCTTTGCATGGTTTCGTGCAGGTCGTCCGGGAATTGCAGCACTCGAGAAGTGGCGTTACCGTAATAACGGAGGATGGTTGCATTTTCAAGGCTGACTACGTGATTCTATCTGTTAGTATTGGCGTTCTCCAAAGCAACCTCATTGCTTTTAACCCGCCCTTACCGGTAAGTCTCCACTTTCCTCCGTTTCTTTCTGTCTCCCATCCCCAGGAGCCCCCATCATTATTTATTACTAACAATTACTATTAGAGATGTCGTGGAATTCAGTTATTGGTCCTGAGTCTGAGGCTCTGGTCGTCATCACTCATCACCCTGATCATTTTAGGGCCCTGGTGGGACACCAAAATGAGAATCTAGTCTATCCTATAAAATTTTGTTTTTTAGCTGAAGTCTACTCTATGTCTAAACAAATTGAACCGTGCAGGCTGCATCTAGGAGTTCAGTAATTGAAATCAGAAGATAGGTTAAATAGTAAAACATAAAGCATAGTACTATTACCACCAGTCCACCAGACTTCCGAGATCTCCCCCTGAAGGGGAGAGACTGAACTAGTGAAATTCAATTTTTATCTGATTGGAATACGTCTACTATGAACCAACACAATGAGATCTGGAGGGTTTGCTTTTGTTTTGGTGTGTCCTTACATTAGGAGTTTCCGTCGTTTTCAGATTGATATTGAGGGTGTGGACCACGGACTTTAATAGTACTATTAGCATCAGTTGGGAAAGTCAAAACATAGGGATAGCTAGGTCTCGTAATAAATGGATCTCTCTGATTGATGACTCAAGAAAATATAATTTCGAGGACTCCTGCTTTTCAAAAACCAGGGACTAATTGATCCCCGGTATTGGTGATCCACGGTCTCGGTGATGAAGGTCTTATGTTAACCCTCTCAACTGTGGACAAACTGGATCACCACGTGGACGGAGGATAGCGCCAACCTGCAGTTATGGTCATTATATAAACAAATTATTGTTTTAAGTTTAAAATTTTCACTTATATTATTTTTTTTGCCAAAATTTTTTCAATTTTATTACTGTACTAGTAGATGCAAATACTTATAAAAAATTGATTTGATAATAATAACAAAACAAAATTTTTTTGTTACTTTGAAAAACCTAGATTATAACCTCTATGCTGTAATAGGATTAGACCATTTGGACAATTTTTTTTTTTTGTTTGCAGTTTCGAAATAGTATCAAATAGATTATTTTTAAGCATCTGAGAAGAATCTCTTCTCTGATTATTTTTAAAGCATCTGAAAAGAATCTCTTCTCCACTAACTAACAACTAATGCACGTGATTATTAGAGTTATGCTCTGATTGTTTATGTCTTTGTCCAGGTATATCTATATGAAATCTTTGACGTGTCTAATATGTTTGGTTTTGTTGTACACACAATACTTCTCTGTTTTTTTAACGCGACTACGTTTAATACAAACAATGAAACAGAGGTGGAAAATGGGAGCCATAGAGAAATGTGATGTGATGGTCTACACTAAAATCTTTCTGAAGTTTCCTGATAAGTTCTGGCCAAGTGGACCTGAGAAGGAATTCTTCATCTATGCTCACGAGCGGAGAGGCTATTACACATTTTGGCAGGTTTGCAGAAACTCTCCTTTATTGTTGCCAGCTGTGTCATTTTCACACTATTTTGTTTGCATTCTACGTGTCTATTTTGTTTCTCGCATTTATGAAGGGAAGCTATTCAAAAATCAGTTTCTCTGTAATCGGAAAAAAGTCAGTTTCTCGCATAATGAGAAATCGAAGCTGTTGCATAAATTCTTGTTCTAGTTTGCCCATTCATCGTTGGACTCCAGTATTGTGTAGTGCTTTTGGCAGTTTTTAATGAGAGTTCCATTCCATGCTGAAGGTTTAAGTGGTTAAAAATGGAATTTCACAATCAGTTCATTGTTTGTATCTACCTCTCATTAGTTTTCCTATTACTCTTGCCCCAGAATTCAAGACAATAAGGCCAAAGGCTAATCGATTCAAATATCCTTTTTGTTTTCATATGGAGATTTAATTTAACTTCAGTTATCCAAATCTTCGCTTAAGATGAGCCAGACACTCCGAGACTCCTGATTTTTCTTTAAAGTTGTAGATTTGACTTTTGTAGAAGAGCACATGGTTTTCAACATTCTTAGCTGCAACAACTTCGATATTTCTTATGTGATTAATCATATCCTTTTAGGGATAATGGCATATATTGAATTTTTTAACTTTTTATTGTTTTGTGGCACATTATTCCCCTATGATGTGTGTAATGTTGGCACTTTATTGGGGTAATCTGTATTGGTTTCGTGACGGGAACTTGTTACTTTTTCCCGCTATAGTTTTTTTTTTTTGGGTCTGTTTAGAATACTTAAGTAATATGTCCATATTTCAAAGCTAGGAAATGCTAATTTAATAGTAGGAAATTGATTTAGATCATTAGATGACGAAAAAGTCAACATCGTATTTTTAAGTACAGTCCGGAATACTTGCGTTCATTTTTTTTTATCAATATGCATTGACTTTGAATGTGAGCATCTATCATTACCGTAAAATAATAATTGCATTTGGAATCGAAATATTTTGTAGTTGGCCTTGAGATTGAATTATCTATTCACTGTAATTGCTCATCAAATTCTTCTTGATTATCTGCTGATTTGCTGCTTTGTCATCAGCACATGGAGAATGCTTACCCTGGCTCCCACATCTTGGTTGTGACATTGACAAATGAGGAATCGAAACGGGTAGAAGCTCAATCCGATGAAGAGACCCTAAAAGAAGCCATGGCTGTTCTTAGGGCTATGTTTGGATCCAACATACCAGATGCCATTGATATATTTGTTCCCCGCTGGTGGAATAATAGGTTCCAGTGTGGCAGCTACAGCAACTACCCCATTATCTCTAACCCGCAAGTTGTGCGTAATATTCAGGTCTGTTTTTCGCGTTGAATATAGTATTTGGATTTGGATGTGTTCCTTTCTTAAATGATCAAGGTATGATATATTTTTTTATGTTCTGTTCTCACAAGTTGCACGTGAAGACAAACAGGATATGACTTGGAACATAGCGGCTGGCTATTATAATTAATTATCACTCTCGTCATTCTGGTTTTAGTATTATGTAACTTATCTAATTTTCCATGTTACACAATGGAGTAAGTGCCGAAAATGACAAGTCATGAGTTTTGTCCACATTATCGTTAATATGACTGTTTTCCTTGATTTAAGATAAGTTCCATAATATAACTTGGTGTTCTGTTCTCATAACATTTCGCTTTGTGCTTTAGTGTTTTGTGTTATCCTTTTTTTTTCCCGCTTGCTTATTTGTTTGGTCTGGGATGGTTCAGGCTCCGGTCGGTTGCATCTTCTTTACTGGAGAGCACACAAGTGAAAAATTTAATGGCTACGTCCATGGTGGATACCTCTCAGGTAAGACATTAATTTCGTGTTAAATTTGCTCAGCCAAATTAAAAGCAGTTATAAACGTACGACCTTAAAAAGATCTGAATTGTGAACGTAGCTTTTTTGCCCCTGAATTTTTATACCAGGTATTGACACCAGCAAAGAGTTACTAGAAGAAATGAGGAAAGAGAAGGAAAGAAAAAGTGAGAACCAAACTTTGTTATTAGAACCCTTACTAGCACTGACAGGTTCATTGACCTTGTCACAACCAGACCCCGTCTCCAACATCCACAAATGGGATATTCCCACACAGTTATACCTCAGTGGCAAGCTTGGGATCGCAGAGGCCATACTATGACCATATGGTGGACACAATAATTAGAAAACCCACGAAGATGACGACGATGACGATGAAAAATGCATTATGACTTAAAAGAATCATCTAGGCCCTGGCAGGTCTTGATCCTAAGTCATTTCTTCAATCAAGCCTTTAATTTGCTGCCATTGGTATTCCTGATTAGCATAATTCAAAGAAGGAAATTCTTGGGTAGATCCTTGCTATTATAAGATGGATAAACTGAGTCAGTCATAAAGATACACATAATCTATTTGATGTTTATGTGTATCTTTATAGTTGACTGACTTGGCATATTTTTCTCAGATTGAATTGACTTGAATTTCTTTCCACAAGAAATTATAATGGTGAGACAGTGAGGTGATTTTATTTTATTTTTTTTGGGGGGGGGTGCTGTTCTTGCTCGGATCTCCAATCGTCACCGGCTTCTGCTAATGGAACTGACTTGGTTATTTTTTTTTTCCAGAGAGGTAATTCATTGTTTTAGGTGTATGTATTTATCAAAGCTTTGTTCTTTATAGCCAGAAGATTATGTTTATTGGATTGTAGTTTTATTGGCTATTGATTTCCTGTGAAAGAACCCTCTGGCTGATCATTTTTTGGGAATCATGTGCCGAGTTCTAATTTTAGGGGCTGATTTGATTTTGTGTAATGTTATGCCAATCATTACTATTATATCTGCATCTGATTATAATGCTGGGGCCATTCTTTCATCTCTCTTGATTTCTATTTCAAATGGTCAGCTTTATCCACAGTTAACAAACCAATCAGCATGAAGGAGGAAGCAGAACCTGTTTGCCAAAATGTTTAAAAACACGTTTACGTAAGTTAAGACAAAACTCCTATCAAACACTCATTGT